>CM035193.1:14784871-14802926 GCA_020233015.1 Callinectes sapidus
CACCACCACCACCACTACCACCACCACCACCCATCAACACCCATAACACTACCATGGTACACCTCCAAAGAACGTGAAAACCAGAGACAAGGTGACGGACGTATTATGTGATTATTAAAGTGTGCAATTAAATCAAATAAAGAGTCAGTCTGGCCACTGCCCGCGACAAACACACAGATCCTCCCCTGTGATATGTTGTGCTCTCGGGGAGGATCCGTGTGTTTGTCGCGGGCAGTGGCCAGACTGACTGTCTGGCTCCCGCCAATCACAGCCTGTTCCGCCAGGAAGACCTGCGTGCTGAGCCGCCAACGCTGCCGTGTCTTTGATTGTCTGTACATTCTCTCTGAAGATGCTTTAATACTGAAACGTTAGAGAATAAAGTACCCCTTGCCTCAACTTGTGTATCCTTACTACTCACACAGGAAAAGCTGATGACGAGAGACATTTTTCAGGATTATACTATTTAGTCCTAATCAATATTATTTGCATCCGAGTTATTTATCTTCTAAATGTACTTATCATCAACAGAGTATAGAAAGACGCTGTCACTGGATTTGAAATCCTTTGAGATTGTTGCTATGAAAATTTGACAAAAAATACAATATACAGATTGAAACAAAACAGCAAAAAGATACAAAAAGACAAATATAATAAAATCTACTTCTTTCACTGGGAAGGAAGAAGAGAATCTGGAAAAAAAGGAAGAATGAGAAAATGAGGAAGAGGATGAAATGAATGAGGAAGGGGAACTTGAAGAAGAAAAGAATGAGAAAAAAAAAGAAGAGTATGACATGAATGAGAAAGAGGAAACTGGAGAGAAAAGAATGCAGATAAAAAAGATGAAGAGTAGAAATGAAAAGGAAGTGGAATAAGAAGAAAGGAATGACGAAATAAGAAGAGTATGAAATGAAGGAAAAAGAGGAACTGGAGGAAGAAAAGAATGAGAACAAGAAAGAGGGTTATGAAGACAAACAAGAGAAAAGATGAATAAAAAGAATGGCAAGGACATAGTACATATTTGTGAAGCAGAAACACCAGAACATTTCAAAACAAAAGCACTTTCTTGGGCTACATCACGTTCTATAATACATCTGTGGCTGTCCATTCTCACTGAATAACACAAACTGGAGAACACTTCCCTTCCATCTATACTTTGTCTAGCCACCGTTTAAAGATGGATAGACTGCTATTACTACTACTATCCGAGAGGGCTAGGAGTGTGAATGGTGCGTGTGTGCATGCTTTGTCTAGCCACCCTGTATAGACAGAGACAACTATTATTACTATTACTACGACTGTCCGAGAGGTTAAAGGTGTGAATGGTGAGGCTTTGTTCATGGTTTTGATCCTGTCAAGACTACTATTACTACTATTTGACAGGATTGGCGGCCTGGTATAGAGGTAGATTGTCATATTGCAAGCATTCACACAAAAAAAAAAAAAAAACACACACACACCCATATATATATATATATATATATATATATATATATATATATATATATATATATATATATATATATATATATTGCTCACACTAATGTGTCACTCCCCTCACAGATTCACACAATATTCCTTTCACCTGGCATGCACTGCAGACATCCAATCATACCACCAAAACATCCCATCATCAAGAATATTGAAAGACATTGCAATACACATACACTCATTCTCCCAAAAGGCAACATTAAATTGTCTCACTTTCTCTCCCACTCACTGTCAGTCACCCTCTTCCAAAAACACAGACTCATTCCCTATCTCACTTCATTATTTAACTACTACTCATTCTGCCTTGCTCACATCTTACCGTTGTACTTCAGTCAAAGAAGACTTATGGAGTTTTTCTCAGTGTTGAAGTTGGCCTGTACACGCCATGAGACCTGTCAAGAGACGGACAAATTAGAGTCTCTGGTGTGGGAGTGACAAATGTGGCATATCAATCAATCATATCAAGGCAAAACAAACACAAGAACAACAACAACAGTAACTGGAATGACACATGGAGGAAATTCAAGCAATGTTTAATAGGAAGACAAATTATACTTCATTATATTTACACACACACACACACACACACACACACACACATATTTGCATCATATTAACACTCATACATAACATTTGGAACATTTGAAACATTTAATTCCAACGTAAAATATACCGTGGGATGATTACCTACCTACAGAACTGGAATATGAAGATTGTGGGTTTGCCTTTCTGAATTGGACACTCTTTATTGTTGAAACACTCCACCACGTCATGCACAGTGAGGTAATTGTTGTCCGAGGTGAAGAAGGAGGTGTCGTCTTGGGCGTGGCTCATGAACACCACAATGCAGGCAGGAGTCTACGTTGATGTGCTCCTTCTTGTTGCAGAATTCTCTCAGTGCCTGAATGGTGTCCTGCATGATAGAGAAGCAGATTTTTCATCTATTTAGCTTTCATTTTTATGTTAGAGGGAAAATCTGACCAAGAGTAGACAAATATGATTCAACAAAAAAGACCCGTTTAGATGCCAGTCCCTGAGGAGGTTCAAGAGAAAGAGGGAGAGAGATAGTCAAAAAGAATAAACGTCTTAAAAAAATCTCCGTCTTAACAAACGATTTCAGGTAATAGGAAGATGGAAATGCAAAATCAAGTAGTGAGTTCCAGAGTGGTGCTGGATTACTAAAGGTCTGTCTTGTGAATCAAATATCTTTACTTTGACAATATTTTTTTGCTTTTACCTATCTCTGAAGCCTCTATCTATTTCAGGCTAATTTCTCTCCACCAGGAATGAGAGAGGTAACACTGTCTATGCACGGTGTATGTTTGAGTGTGTGGTGCTTAATCTGGGTATGATGGGTGTGTTGGGGACAGACAGAAGCAAGACACATAATTTCCTTGTCAGTGTAGATAGCTTGATTTGCTTTTCATTACTGTTTGTGTGAAAGCCAGCAGATCTATTGTTCCGCTACACCTAAGCATGTCACACCCACCCATTTGGTCATGTTGATGTATGTGGTAGGAAGGCTCATCATATCCCATCTGGCTGAACAGCTTACCCAGCAGGTTTTGTACGTCAATCTCAGAGCCCGAGAGAGTCTCGTGCTGTTCGTGGAGGAAGTTCTTAGTGATAGTTGGCCAGGAAGACGTAACCTCGCGGCTCAGATTCATTTCTGTACACCTGTGAGAACAAAGAGAAGATCAGAGGATGTATAAAGTATGTATGTACATTGATACAGACGTGGATTCAGAAAAAAGGGCTTTGGGGGGAAAGGCATGATATTTTAAACAATGCCAGTTGTATATTTTCAAGTATCAATATTATAGTTTCTTTTCATTTTCTCTCAACACATAGGGCCTCTCTCTCTCTCTCTCTCTCTCTCTCTCTCTCTCTCTCTCTCTCTCTCTCTCTCTCTCTCTCTCTCTCTCTCTCTCTCTCTCTCTCTCTCTCTCTCTCTCTCTCTCTCTCTCTCTCTCTCTATATCTCTCTCTCTCTCTCTCTCTCTCTCTCTCTCTCTCTCTCTCTCTCTCTCTCTCTCTCTCTCTCTCTCTCTCTCAATAAATAAATAGATAGCACATAATCATCAAGAAATAAACAAGGCAGCAAATTGTTTACCTTGCCCTTGGCTGTCTGTCTGTCTCACCACAGCCCTACAGACACCATCAGGGAGGAGGAAGACCAGCTGCTGGCTAGTCATGGGGAACTACTGCCAGGATGCTGAAGGAAGCAGCGCTGGGGAGATATGAAAAGTAAATTAATAAATTTGATAAGCAAACGGTATTCACATAGACAGACTGCTGATTCTGTTACAACACACACAAGGAAATAAAGGAAGCAGCAATAAGATAATATCAGACCTGAGAGAGAGAGAGAGAGAGAGAGAGAGAGAGAGAGAGAGAGAGAGAGAGAGAGAGAGAGAGAGAGAGAGAGAGAGAGAGAGAGAGAGAGAGAGAGAGAGAGAGAGAGAGAGAGAGAGAGAGAATAACTGCATACACGGAAGGTTGAGTCCTATTAATAATAACAACTTTACTCTCAAACCTTAGGGAAATCAGATGTCAGACAGTAAGAAGAACGTAATCACTGACAAATAAACAAGGCAACAAGTAGTTTACCTTGTGTTCTTGGCTGTCTCACCAGCAGACATCAAGAGGCATCAGCTGGCTAGTCATTGGGAACAGCTGAGGCAGGGCAGGAGGCGCTGGGGAGAGAGGAGACGCAAATTAATAATGTTCATCAGTTAAATACATTCACAAAAACAGCTGATTCGGTTACAACACGAGAAATGAAGGGAAGAAGATGCTGCAACAAGATATCAGATCTCTATCTGGCAGGTCCTGTAGCAAACATCAATATACCGAGAGATTTATACGTATTATCTATCCCCTGCCTATTGATTAAGCACACAGGCACACACATACACACGCACGCACGCACGCACGCATGCACACACACGGTAAACACAGTAAATCGTAATATATTTGGAAGATAAGATTCAGAGAGGGAAGGGTGAAGGAGGCGGCCATCATTGTGACGTCACGGCTGATGACGTCACAGCCTGACCCCGTGCTCTATGTTGACTGTCTATATTTACGTACGTATTTTAGGGGAGACCATTTTAGAAATGACCCTTCGAAAAAACGCTTTTAGAACAAAAAAATGGACATATTCCGGCTGCATAAATACTCTAACCAATTCCTAAAGCATAAATAAACTCTAAATAACACTAATTGTAAAGAATTTCCACTAGAAAAAAAGTATTTTATAGAAATATGACCATTTTTATAACTCATTAAATACTCACTCACTACGACTTCAAAGGAACCCAAAACCACTTCAAAGTATTTGAGTAGTTCCTTCTAACTATTCTTAACACTTCAGAGTGATCTAGAGGCAGAAATAAATCATGTACAGGCTGATAAATGAATAATTAATGCAACTTTAAACACTGCTAGCAAACACTTTCAACCTCCACTGATTTCACTGAGCTTTACGCACAAAACGTAGTTTGATATGGACTGTCTTTGGCAATGAATAAGAACTTGATACTGCCTCAAATAAAGAATGGTCTTGGGCGTTCCAATTGATTTGGAGCAGAAATCAGCCCTTATTTACGATCATAATAACGCCAACCACAGCTATCTCCAGCACACACACGCATGGCAGACATTCAAAATAGGCCACAGTACTCATAGAAAGCATTAAATTTTACCGTTGAGCCCAAATAAATAGTCCAGGCATAAATGAAAATATCCTTAAATATGAGCTGGCTAGCGGGCGGCCGCGGGCGGCCGCGGGCGGCCGCGGGCGGCGGCGGGGGCCCGGGAAACCCTCCCGAACCCCCCCTCATATCTCACTTAAACCTTCACTAAACTTAAACATGACTACGAAAGCTATTTCTGAATGGCTAATATGAAAGCTTACTACCATGGCTGCATACTGTGGCAAGATGAGCCTATAATAATGAGAGATAAGGCTGAAAATGACCGATGAAATGAGAAGCACAGATGGGGCCGGGGTCTGAGGTGGGGGGGTTATACCTCCGGCATACGAGTGACTGCCCTAAATAAACACTGGTACCGTGATGCTTGTGTCACAGCGATTGCAGTCACCTTGATAACGTAGTGCAGCAGCCCCTGTGATTCCATCTTGCGGCTTTAGTCCAGTATTAAGATGACTTGAACACTTATTTTGTCCTTAAAAGCACTCGTGAAATCCTGCTAGTCACCGAAGAAATCGTCTTAATATGTCACTAGAATGCTAAAACAGTCGTTTTATCTCACTAGTCACTTAAAAAAGACGATTTTTCCGGTAGAAATCGTCTTAATACGCCACCGGAATGTTAAAAACGCCATAAATCCAGAGGCTTTTCAATAGGATAAGACCTGCTCACCCTACCTCACCCCACAACAGACTGAGCCAAGACAGACAGACAGCTGCTTGCCCTGCCACCCTCACTTGCTGACGTATGGCAAGAACGCAGACGTCACGGCCTGAAACGACCAGTAGTCCTATCTTGCTAATTTGCTATTCACACACTATATGCGCTAAGAAATCAAGTAGGTGATGCAACCAATACAAATGAACAATAGAAAAATAAATCTCTCTAGTCACTTTAAACAGACGTTTTTTTCCGGTAGAATTCGTCTTAATACGCCACTGGAATGGGAAAAACGCCATAAATGCAGAGTCTTTTCAATAGGTTAAAAGTAGCTAATCAGCCCACACCCCCTTCACCCACCCAACACTGAGAAACCACTGATTCAGGGCCGGGCTCGGCAGATACCGCTGCTCCCACCCAACCCCCTAATGTCCGGCCTGGAAAGAGCTTATTTACAGGCAGTAATCAGGCCAAAAAGTAATTGTATTCTTCTATTTTTCTCTTCACACAGCTGAGAAATCATGTAAGTTATATGCAAAGAATATCATATAAACATCCTTACATGTCAAAAGCAAAGCTAATTAGCGAAAAATAGCAAAAATAAACCAGGCAAACAAGGCCAGACAGTAGTCCTATCTTGCTAATTCAATATTCGCACAGTATATCCGCTAAGAAATCAAGTAGGTTATGCAAACAATAGAGATAAACAATGGAAAAATTCATATAGAAACACCTTAAACATCAATCAAAATCAAATTAACGAAAATACTCCATAAATTAGCGAATAAAACGAGGCAAAACAGGGCAAAGAGATCATTTGACACTGGTGAAACGCCCACAAAATCAAGAAATACCACAAAAGAGTTACTACAATAAAGGAAATTCATAAAACAGGTCATCAAACACTTGCAAAACACCATAGCAATCAAGAAATGTCAAGAAAAAGCTTGCCAAGACAACCAATGAATGAATTGAAATATAGAGTTTAGTGTCATATTTATACAAGAGCAACAATAGAAATAAAAGATCGCCACACATATATAAAGTCAAAATGCAATAATCAGCAATAATCACCACCAAAACTAAGAAAAAAAAATGATGGAAAGTCATTAATGTCCCAGAAAAACATACTCTTCAATTCCAAATGTTCATTTCCTAATACTCTGAACATGCTTTCTGAAGAAAATCCCTTGCTATATATTTCATCTCCCAGATTTTAAAGTTAAAGTCTAACCACCACTACTAATACAAGGAAGAGGAAGGGGACTTCTTAAGATTAATAAATTCTAAGTCATTGCAGGAAGAGACAAGTCATCATCATCAATCCAACAATACCATACATGCACAACGACCACCACCACCCATCAACACCCATAACACTACCATGGTACACCTCCAAAGAACGTGAAAACCAGAGACAAGGTGACGGACGTATTATGTGATTATTAAAGTGTGCAATTAAATCAAATAAAGAGTCAGTCTGGCCACTGCCCGCGACAAACACACAGATCCTCCCCTGTGATATGTTGTGCTCTCGGGGAGGATCCGTGTGTTTGTCGCGGGCAGTGGCCAGACTGACTGTCTGGCTCCCGCCAATCACAGCCTGTTCCGCCAGGAAGACCTGCAGCCTGAGCCGCCAACGCTGCCGTGTCTTTGATTGTCTGTACATTCTCTCTGAAGATGCTTTAATACTGAAACGTTAGAGAATAAAGTACCCCTTGCCTCAACTTGTGTATCCTTACTACTCACACAGGAAAAGCTGATGACGAGAGACATTTTTCAGGATTATACTATTTAGTCCTAATCAATATTATTTGCATCCGAGTTATTTATCTTCTAAATGTACTTATCATCAAAAGAGTATAGAAAGACGCTGTCACTGGATTTGAAATCCTTTGAGATTGTTGCTATGAAAATTTGACAAAAAATACAATATACAGATTGAAACAAAACAGCAAAATGATACAAAAAGACAAATATAATAAAATCTACTTCTTTCACTGGGAAGGAAGAAGAGAATCTGGAAAAAAAGGAAGAATGAGAAAATGAGGAAGAGGATGAAATGAATGAGGAAGGGGAACTTGAAGAAGAAAAAAATGAGAATAAAAAAGAAGAGTATGACATGAATGAGAAAGAGGAAACTGGAGAGAAAAGAATGCAGATAAAAAAGATGAAGAGTAGAAATGAAAAGGAAGAGGAATAAGAAGAAAGGAATGACGAAATAAGAAGAGTATGAAATGAAGGAAAAAGAGGAACTGGAGGAAGAAAAGAATGAGAACAAGAAAGAGGGTTATGAAGACAAACAAGAGAAAAGATGAATAAAAAGAATTGCAAGGACATAGTACATATTTGTGAAGCAGAAACACCAGAACATTTCAAAACAAAAGCACTTTCTTGGGCTACATCACGTTCTATAATACATCTGTGGCTGTCCATTCTCACTGAATAACACAAACTGGACAACACTTCCCTTCCATCTATACTTTGTCTAGCCACCGTTTAAAGATGGATAGACTACTATTACTACTACTATCCGAGAGGGCTAGGAGTGTGAATGGTGCGTGTGTGCATGCTTTGTCTAGCCACCCTGTATAGACAGAGACAACTATTACTATTACTACGACTGTCCGAGAGGTTAAAGGTGTGAATGGTGAGGCTTTGTTCATGGTTTTGATCCTGTCAAGACTACTATTACTACTATTTGACAGGATTGGCGGCCTGGTATAGAGGTAGATTGTCATATTGCAAGCATTCACACACAAAAAAAAAAACACACACACACCCATATATATATATATATATATATATATATATATATATATATATATATATATATATATATATATATATATATATATATATATATATTGCTCACACAGTAATGTGTCACTCCCCTCACAGATTCACACAATATTCCTTTCACCTGGCATGCACTGCAGACATCCAATCATACCACCAAAACATCCCATCATCAAGAATATTGAAAGACATTGCAATACACATACACTCATTCTCCCAAAAGGCAACATTAAATTGTCTCACTTTCTCTCCCACTCACTGTCAGTCACCCTCTTCCAAAAACACAGACTCATTCCCTATCTCACTTCATTATTTAACTACTACTCATTCTGCCTTGCTCACATCTTACCGTTGTACTTCAGTCAAAGAAGACTTATGGAGTTTCTCTCAGTGTTGAAGTTGGCCTGTACACGCCATGAGACCTGTCAAGAGACGGACAAATTAGAGTCTCTGGTGTGGGAGTGACAAATGTGGCATATCAATCAATCATATCAAGGCAAAACAAACACAAGAACAACAACAACAGTAACTGGAATGACACATGGAGGAAATTCAAGCAATGTTTAATAGGAAGACAAATTATACTTCATTATATTTGCACACACACACACACGCATATTTGCATCATATAAACACTCATACATAACATTTGGAACATTTGAAACATTTAATTCCAACGTAAAATATACCGTGGGATGATTACCTACCTACAGAACTGGAATATGAAGATTTTGGGTTTGCCTTTCTGAATTGGACACTCTTTATTGTTGAAACACTCCACCACGTCATGCACAGTGAGGTAATTGTTGTCCGAGGTGAAGAAGGAGGTGTCGTCTTGGGCGTGGCTCATGAACACCACAATGCAGGCAGGAGTCTACGTTGATGTGCTCCTTCTTGTTGCAGAATTCTCTCAGTGCCTGAATGGTGTCCTGCATGATAGAGAAGCAGATTTTTCATCTATTTAGCTTTCATTTTTATGTTAGAGGGAAAATCTGACCAAGAGTAGACAAATATGATTCAACAAAAAAGACCCGTTTAGATGCCAGTCCCTGAGGAGGTTCAAGAGAAAGAGGGAGAGAGATAGTCAAAAAGAATAAACGTCTTAAAAAAATCTCCGTCTTAACAAACGATTTCAGGTAATAGGAAGATGGAAATGCAAAATCAAGTAGTGAGTTCCAGAGTGGTGCTGGATTACTAAAGGTCTGTCTTGTGAATCAAATATCTTTACTTTGACAATATTTTTTTGCTTTTACCTATCTCTGAAGCCTCTATCTATTTCAGGCTAATTTCTCTCCACCAGGAATGAGAGAGGTAACACTGTCTATGCACGGTGTATGTTTGAGTGTGTGGTGCTTAATCTGGGTATGATGGGTGTGTTGGGGACAGACAGAAGCAAGACACATAATTTCCTTGTCAGTGTAGATAGCTTGATTTGCTTTTCATTACTGTTTGTGTGAAAGCCAGCAGATCTATTGTTCCGCTACACCTAAGCATGTCACACCCACCCATTTGGTCATGTTGATGTATGTGGTAGGAAGGCTCATCATATCCCATCTGGCTGAACAGCTTACCCAGCAGGTTTTGTACGTCAATCTCAGAGCCCGAGAGAGTCTCGTGCTGTTCGTGGAGGAAGTTCTTAGTGATAGTTGGCCAGGAAGACGTAACCTCGCGGCTCAGATTCATTTCTGTACACCTGTGAGAACAAAGAGAAGATCAGAGGATGTATAAAGTATGTATGTACATTGATACAGACGTGGATTCAGAAAAAAGGGCTTTGGGGGGAAAGGCATGATGTTTTAAACAATGCCAGTTGTATATTTTCAAGTATCAATATTATAGTTTCTTTTCATTTTCTCTCAACACATAGGGCCTCTCTCTCTCTCTCTCTCTCTCTCTCTCTCTCTCTCTCTCTCTCTCTCTCTCTCTCTCAATAGATACACATATATAAATAGATAGCACATAATCATCAAGAAATAAACAAGGCAGCAAATCGTTTACCTTGTCCTTAGCTGTCTGTCTGTCTCACCACAGCCCTACAGACACCATCAGGGAGGAGGAAGACCAGCTGCTGGCTAGTCATGGGGAACTACTGCCAGGATGCTGAAGGAAGCAGCGCTGGGGAGATATGAAAAGTAAATTAATAAAGTTGATAAGCAAACGGTATTCACATAGACAGACTGCTGATTCTGTTACAACACACACAAGGAAATAAAGGAAGCAGCAATAAGATAATATCAGACCTGAGAGAGAGAGAGAGAGAGAGAGAGAGAGAGAGAGAGAGAGAGAGAGAGAGAGAGAGAGAGAGAGAGAGAGAGAGAGAGAGAGAGAGAGAGAGAGAGAGAGAGAGAGAGAGAGAGAGAGAGAACTGCGTACACGGAAAGTTGAGTCCTGTTAATAATAACAAATTTACTCTCAAACCTTAGGGAAATCAGATTTCAGACAGTAAAAAGAACGTAATCATTGACAAATAAACAAGGCAACAAGTAGTTTACCTTGTATCCTTGGCTGTCTCACCACTGCCCTCAGACATCAAGAGGCATCAGGTGGCTAGTCACCGGGAACAACAGGGGCGGTGCAGGAGGTGCTGGGGAGAGAGGAGACGCAAATTAATAATGTTCATCAGTTAAATACATTCACAAAAACAGCTGATTCGGTTACAACACGAGAAATGAAGGGAAGAAGATGCTGCAACAAGATATCAGATCTCTATCTGGCAGGTCCTGTAGCAAACATCAATATACCGAGAGATTTATACGTATTATCTATCCCCTGCCTATTGATTAAGCACACAGGCACACACATACACACGCACGCACGCACGCACGCATGCACACACACGGTAAACACAGTAAATCGTAATATATTTGGAAGATAAGATTCAGAGAGGGAAGGGTGAAGGAGGCGGCCATCATTGTGACGTCACGGCTGATGACGTCACAGCCTGACCCCGTGCTCTATGTTGACTGTCTATATTTACGTACGTATTTTAGGGGAGACCATTTTAAAAATGACCCTTCGAAAAAACGCTTTTAGAACATAAAAATGGACATATTCCGGCTGCATAAATACTCTAACTAATTCCCAAAGCATAAATAAACTCCAAACAACAGTAATTGTAAAGAATTTCCACTAGAAAAAAGTATTTTATAAAAATATGACCCTTTTTTAAACTCATTAAATACTCACTCAGTACCACTTCAAAGGAACCCAAAACCACTTCAAAGCACTTGAGTAATTCTTTCTAATTATTCTTAACACTTCAGAGTGATCTAGAGGCAGAAATAAATCATTTACAGGCTGATAAATAAATAATTAATGCAACTTTAAACACCGCTAGCAAACATTTTTACTCTCCACTGATTTCACTGAGCTTTACGCACAAAACATAGTTTGATATGGACTATCTTTGGCAATTAATAAGAACTTGATACTGCCTCAAATAAAGAATGGTCTTGGGCGTTCCAATTAATTTGGAGCAGAAATCAGCCCTTATTTACGATCATCATAACGCCAACCACAGCTATCTCCAGCCCACACACGCATGGCAGACATTCAAAATAGGCCACAGTACTCATAGAAAGCATTAAATTTTACCGTTGAGCCCAAATAAATAGTCCAGGCATAAATGAAAATATCCTTAAATATGAGCTGGCTAGCGGGCGGCCGCGGGCGGCCGCGGGCGGCCGCGGGCGGCGGCGGGGGCCCGGGAAACCCTCCCGAACCCCCCCTCATATCTCACTTAAACCTTCACTAAACTTAAACATGACTACGAAAGCTATTTCTGAATGGCTAATATGAAAGCTTACTACCATGGCTGCATACTGTGGCAAGATGAGCCTATAATAATGAGAGATAAGCCTGAAAATGACCGATGAAAAGAGAAGCACAGATGGGGCCGGGGTTTGAGGTGGGGGGGTATACCTCCGGCATACGAGTGACTGCCCTAAATAAACACTAGCACCTTGATGCTTGTGTCACAGCGATTGCAGTCACCTTGATAACGTAGTGCAGCAGCTCCTGTGAATCTTGCGGCTTTAGTCCAGTATTAAGATGACTTGAACACTTATTTTGTCCTTAAAAGCACTCGTGAAATCCTGCTAGTCACCGTAGAAATCGTCTTAATATGTCACTAGAATGCTAAAACATTCGTGTTATCTCACTAGTCACTTAAAAAATTCGATTTTTCCGATAGAAATCGTCTTAATACGCCACTGGAATGTTAAAAACGCCATAAATTCAGAGGCTTTTCAATAGGATAAGACCTGCTCACCCCACCTCTCCCCACAACAGACTGAGCCAAGACAGACAGACAGCTGCTGGGCCTGCCACCCTCACTTGCTGACGTGTGGCAGGAACGCAGACGTCACGGCCTGGAACGACCAGTAGTCCTATCTTGATAATTTGCTATTCACACACTATATGCGCTAAGAAATCAAGTAGGTGATGCAACCAATACAAATGAACAATGGAAAAATAAATCTCACTAGTCACTTTAAACAGACGTTTTTTTTCTGGTTGAAATCGTCTTAATACGCCACTGGAATGGGAAAAACGCTATAAATGCAGAGTCTTTTCAATAGGTTAAAAGTAGCTAATCAGCCCACACCCCTTCACCCACCCAACACTGGGAAACCACTGATTCAGGGCCGGGCTCGGCAGACACCGCTGCTTCCACCCAACCCCCTAATGTCCGGCCTGGAAAGAGCTTATTTACAGGCAGTAATCAGGCCAAAAAGTAATTGTATTCTTCTATTTTTCTCTTCACACAGCTGAGAAATCATGTAAGTTATATGCAAAGAATATCATATAAACACCCTTACATGTCAAAAGCAAAGCTAATTAGCGAAAAATAGCAAAAATAAACCAGGCAAACAAGGCCAGACAGTAGTCCTATCTTGCTAATTCAATATTCGCACAGTATATCCGCTAAGAAATCAAGTAGGTTATGCAAACAATAGAGATAAACAATGGAAAAATTCATATAGAAACACCTTAAACATCAATCAAAATCAAATTAACGAAAATACTCCATAAATTAGCGAATAAAACGAGGCAAAACAGGGCAAAGAGATCATTTGACACTGGTGAAACGCCCACAAAATCAAGAAATACCACAAAAGAGTTACTACAATAAAGGAAATTCATAAAACAGGTCATCAAACACTTGCAAAACACCATAGCAATCAAGAAATGTCAAGAAAAAGCTTGCCAAGACAACCAATGAATGAATTGAAATATAGAGTTTAGTGTCATATTTATACAAGAGCAACAATAGAAATAAAAGATCGCCACACATATATAAAGTCAAAATGCTATAATCAGCAATAATCACCACCAAAACTAAGAAAAAAAAAATGATGGAAAGTCATTAATATCCCAGAAAAACATACTCTTCAATTCCAAATGTTCATTTCCTAATACTCTGAACATGCTTTCTGAAGAAAATCCCTTGCTATATATTTCATCTCCCAGATTTTAAAGTTAAAGTCTAACCACCACTACTAATACAAGGAGGAGGAAGAGGACTTCTTAAGATTAATAAATTCTAAGTCATTGCAGGAAGAGACAAGTCATCATCATCAATCCAACAATACCATACATGCACTACCACCACCACCACCCATCAACACCCATAACACTACCATGGTACACCTCCAAAGAACGTGAAAACCAGAGACAAGGTGACGGACGTATTATGTGATTATTAAAGTGTGCAATTAAATCAAATAAAGAGTCAGTCTGGCCACTGCCCGCGACAAACACACAGATCCTCCCCTGTGATATGTTGTGCTCTCGGGGAGGATCCGTGTGTTTGTCGCGGGCAGTGGCCAGACTGACTGTCTGGCTCCCGCCAATCACAGCCTGTTCCGCCAGGAAGACCTGCGGGCTGAGCCGCCAACGCTGCCGTGTCTTTGATTGTCTGTACATTCTCTCTGAAGATGCTTTAATACTGAAACGTTAGAGAATAAAGTACCCCTTGCCTCAACTTGTGTATCCTTACTACTCACAAAGGAAAAGCTGATGACGAGAGACATTTTTCAGGATTATACTATTTAGTCCTAATCAATATTATTTGCATCCGAGTTATTTATCTTCTAAATGTACTTATCATCAACAGAGTATAGAAAGACGCTGTCACTGGATTTGAAATCCTTTGAGATTGTTGCTATGAAAATTTGACAAAAAATACAATATACAGATTGAAACAAAACAGCAAAAAGATACAAAAAGACAAATATAATAAAATCTACTTCTTTCACTGGGAAGGAAGAAGAGAATCTGGAAAAAAAGGAAGAATGAGAAAATGAAGAAGAGGATGAAATGAATGAGGAAGGGGAACTTGAAGAAAAGAATGAGAATAAAAAAGAAGAGTATGACATGAATGAGAAAGAGGAAACTGGAGAGAAAAGAATGCAGATAAAAAAGATGAAGAGTAGAAATGAAAAGGAAGTGGAATAAGAAGAAAGGAATGACGAAATAAGAAGAGTATGAAATGAAGGAAAAAGAGGAACTGGATGAAGAAAAGAATGAGAACAAGAAAGAGGGTTATGAAGACAAACAAGAGAAAAGATGAATAAAAAGAATTGCAAGGACATAGTACATATTTGTGAAGCAGAAACACCAGAACATTTCAAAACAAAAGCACTTTCTTGGGCTACATCACGTTCTATAATACATCTGTGGCTGTCCATTCTCACTGAATAACACAAACTGGAGAACACTTCCCTTCCATCTATACTTTGTCTAGCCACCGTTTAAAGATGGATAGACTGCTATTACTATTACTATCCGAGAGGGCTAGGAGTGTGAATGGTGCGTGTGTGCATGCTTTGTCTAGCCACCCTGTATAGACAGAGACAACTATTATTACTATTACTACGACTGTCCGAGAGGTTAAAGGTGTGAATGGTGAGGCTTTGTTCATGGTTTTGATCCTGTCAAGACTACTATTACTACTATTTGACAGGATTGGCGGCCTGGTATAGAGGTAGATTGTCATATTGCAAGCATTCACACAAAAAAAAAAAAAACACACACACACCCATATATATATATATATATATATATATATATATATATATATATATATATATATATATATATATATATATATATATATATATATATATATATTGCTCACACTAATGTGTCACTCCCCTCACAGATTCACACAATATTCCTTTCACCTGGCATGCACTGCAGACATCCAATCATACCACCAAAACATCCCATCATCAAGAATATTGAAAGACATTGCAATACACATACACTCATTCTCCCAAAAGGCAACATTAAATTGTCTCACTTTCTCTCCCACTCACTGTCAGTCACCCTCTTCCAAAAACACAGACTCATTCCCTATCTCACTTCATTATTTAACTACTACTCATTCTGCCTTGCTCACATCTTACCGTTGTACTTCAGTCAAAGAAGACTTATGGAGTTTTTCTCAGTGTTGAAGTTGGCCTGTACACGCCATGAGACCTGTCAAGAGACGGACAAATTAGAGTCTCTGGTGTGGGAGTGACAAATGTGGCATATCAATCAATCATATCAAGGCAAAACAAACACAAGAACAACAACAACAGTAACTGGAATGACACATGGAGGAAATTCAAGCAATGTTTAATAGGAAGACAAATTATACTTCATTATATTTACACACACACACACACACACACACACACACACATATTTGCATCATATTAACACTCATACATAACATTTGGAACATTTGAAACATTTAATTCCAACGTAAAATATACCGTGGGATGATTACCTACCTACAGAACTGGAATATGAAGATTGTGGGTTTGCCTTTCTGAATTGGACACTCTTTATTGTTGAAACACTCCACCACGTCATGCACAGTGAGGTAATTGTTGTCCGAGGTGAAGAAGGAGGTGTCGTCTTGGGCGTGGCTCATGAACACCACAATGCAGGCAGGAGTCTACGTTGATGTGCTCCTTCTTGTTGCAGAATTCTCTCAGTGCCTGAATGGTGTCCTGCATGATAGAGAAGCAGATTTTTCATCTATTTAGCTTTCATTTTTATGTTAGAGGGAAAATCTGACCAAGAGTAGACAAATATGATTCAACAAAAAAGACCCGTTTAGATGCCAGTCCCTGAGGAGGTTCAAGAGAAAGAGGGAGAGAGATAGTCAAAAAGAATAAACGTCTTAAAAAAATCTCCGTCTTAACAAACGATTTCAGGTAATAGGAAGATGGAAATGCAAAATCAAGTAGTGAGTTCCAGAGTGGTGCTGGATTACTAAAGGTCTGTCTTGTGAATCAAATATCTTTACTTTGACAATATTTTTTTGCTTTTACCTATCTCTGAAGCCTCTATCTATTTCAGGCTAATTTCTCTCCACCAGGAATGAGAGAGGTAACACTGTCTATGCACGGTGTATGTTTGAGTGTGTGGTGCTTAATCTGGGTATGATGGGTGTGTTGGGGACAGACAGAAGCAAGACACATAATTTCCTTGTCAGTGTAGATAGCTTGATTTGCTTTTCATTACTGTTTGTGTGAAAGCCAGCAGATCTATTGTTCCGCTACACCTAAGCATGTCACACCCACCCATTTGGTCATGTTGATGTATGTGGTAGGAAGGCTCATCATATCCCATCTGGCTGAACAGCTTACCCAGCAGGTTTTGTACGTCAATCTCAGAGCCCGAGAGAGTCTCGTGCTGTTCGTGGAGGAAGTTCTTAGTGATAGTTGGCCAGGAAGACGTAACCTCGCGGCTCAGATTCATTTCTGTACACCTGTGAGAACAAAGAGAAGATCAGAGGATGTATAAAGTATGTATGTACATTGATACAGACGTGGATTCAGAAAAAAGGGCTTTGGGGGGAAAGGCATGATATTTTAAACAATGCCAGTTGTATATTTTCAAGTATCAATATTATAGTTTCTTTTCATTTTCTCTCAACACATAGGGCCTCTCTCTCTCTCTCTCTCTCTCTCTCTCTCTCTCTCTCTCTCTCTCTCTCTCTCTCTCAATAAATAAATAGATAGCACATAATCATCAAGAAATAAAGAAGGCAGCAAATTGTTTACCTTGTCCTTGGCTGTCTGACTGTCTCACCACAGCCCTACAGACACCATCAGGGAGGAGGAAGACCAGCTGCTAGCTAGTCATGGGGAACTACTGCGGGGATCCCGAAGGAAGCGGAGCTGGGGAGATATGAGAAGCAAATTAATAAAGTTGATAAGCAAACAGTATTCACATAGATAGACAGCTGATTCTGTTACAACACACACAAGGAAATAAAGGAAGCTGCAATAAGATATTATCAGACCTGCCTGAGAGAGAGAGAGAGAGAGAGAGAGAGAGAGAGAGAGAGAGAGAGAGAGAGAGAGAGAGAGAGAGAGAGAGAGAGAGAGA
>CM035193.1:14803426-14817039 GCA_020233015.1 Callinectes sapidus
ACAATCAAAGACACGGCAGCGTTGGCGGCTCAGCCCGCAGGTCTTCCTGGCGGAACAGGCTGTGATTGGCGGGAGCCAGACAGTCAGTCTGGCCACTGCCCGCGACAAACACACGGATCCTCCCCGAGAGCACAACATATCACAGGGGAGGATCTGTGTGTTTGTCGCGGGCAGTGGCCAGACTGACTCTTTATTTGATTTAATTGCACACTTTAATAATCACATAATACGTCCGTCACCTTGTCTCTGGTTTTCACGTTCTTTGGAGGTGTACCATGGTAGTGTTATGGGTGTTGATGGGTGGTGGTGGTGGTAGTGCATGTATGGTATTGTTGGATTGATGATGATGACTTGTCTCTTCCTGCAATGACTTAGAATTTATTAATCTTAAGAAGTCCTCTTCCTCCTCCTTGTATTAGTAGTGATGGTTAGACTTTAACTTTAAAATCTGGGAGATGAAATATATAGCAAGGGATTTTCTTCAGAAAGCATGTTCAGAGTATTAGGAAATGAACATTTGGAATTGAAGAGTATGTTTTTCTGGGATATTAATGACTTTCCATCATTTTTTTTTCTTAGTTTTGGTGGTGATTATTGCTGATTATTGCATTTTGACTTTATATATGTGTGGCGATCTTTTATTTCTATTGTTGCTCTTGTATAAATATGACACTAAACTCTATATTTCAATTCATTCATTGGTTGTCTTGGCAAGCTTTTTCTTGACATTTCTTGATTGCTATGGTGTTTTGCAAGTGTTTGATGACCTGTTTTATGAATTTCCTTTATTGTAGTAACTCTTTTGTGGTATTTCTTGATTTTGTGGGCGTTTCACCAGTGTCAAATGATCTCTTTGCCCTGTTTTGCCTCGTTTTATTCGCTAATTTATGGAGTATTTTCGTTAATTTGATTTTGATTGATGTTTAAGGTGTTTCTATATGAATTTTTCCATTGTTTATCTCTATTGTTTGCATAACCTACTTGATTTCTTAGCGGATATACTGTGCGAATATTGAATTAGCAAGATAGGACTACTGTCTGGCCTTGTTTGCCTGGTTTATTTTTGCTATTTTTCGCTAATTAGCTTTGCTTTTGACATGTAAGGGTGTTTATATGATATTCTTTGCATATAACTTACATGATTTCTCAGCTGTGTGAAGAGAAAAATAGAATAATACAATTACTTTTTGGCCTGATTACTGCCTGTAAATAAGCTCTTTCCAGGCCGGACATTAGGGGGTTGGGTTGGAGCAGCGGTGTCTGCCGAGCCCGGCCCTGAATCAGTGGTTTCCCAGTGTTGGGTGGGTGAAGGGGTGTGGGCTGATTAGCTACTTTTAACCTATTGAAAAGACTCTGCATTTATAGCGTTTTTCCCATTCCAGTGGCGTATTAAGACGATTTCAACCAGAAAAAAACGTCTGTTTAAAGTGACTAGTGAGATTTATTTTTCCATTGTTCATTTGTATTGGTTGCATCACCTACTTGATTTCTTAGCGCATATAGTGTGTGAATAGCAAATTATCAAGATAGGACTACTGGTCGTTCCAGGCCGTGACGTCTGCGTTCCTGCCACACGTCAGCAAGTGAGGGTGGCAGGCCCAGCAGCTGTCTGTCTGTCTTGGCTCAGTCTGTTGTGGGGAGAGGTGGGGTGAGCAGGTCTTATCCTATTGAAAAGCCTCTGAATTTATGGCATTTTTAACATTCCAGTGGCGTATTAAGACGATTTCTATCGGAAAAATCGACTTTTTTATGTGACTAGTGAGATAACACGACTGTTTTAGCATTCTAGTGACATATTAAGACGATTTCTACGGTGACTAGCAGGATTTCACGAGTGCTTTTAAGGACAAAATAAGTGTTCAAGTCATCTTAATACTGGACTAAAGCCGCAAGATGGATTCACAGGAGCTGCTGCACTACGTTATCAAGGTGACTGCAATCGCTGTGACACAAGCATCAAGGTGCTAGTGTTTATTTAGGGCAGTCACTCGTATGCCGGAGGTATACCCCCCCACCTCAAACCCCGGCCCCATCTGTGCTTCTCTTTTCATCGGTCATTTTCAGGCTTATCTCTCATTATTATAGGCTCATCTTGCCACAGTATGCAGCCATGGTAGTAAGCTTTCATATTAGCCATTCAGAAATAGCTTTCGTAGTCATGTTTAAGTTTAGTGAAGGTTTAAGTGAGATATGAGGGGGGGTTCGGGAGGGTTTCCCGGGCCCCCGCCGCCGCCCGCGGCCGCCCGCGGCCGCCCGCGGCCGCCCGCTAGCCAGCTCATATTTAGGGATATTTTCATTTATGCCTGGACTATTTATTTGGGCTCAACGGTAAAATTTAATGCTTTCTATGAGTACTGTGGCCTATTTTGAATATCTGCCATGCGTGTGTGGGCTGGAGATAGCTGTGGTTGGCCCTTATTATGATCGTAAATAAGGGCTGATTTCTGCTCCAAATTAATTGGAACGCCCAAGACCATTCTTTATTTGAGGCAGTATCAAGTTCTTATTCATTGCCAAAGACAGTCCATATCAAACTACGTTTTGTGCGTAAAGCTCAGTGAAATCAGTGGAGGTTGAGAGTGTTTGCTAGCAGTGTTTAAAGTTGCATTAATTATTCATTTATCAGCCTGTACATGATTTATTTCTGCCTCTAGATCACTCTGAAGTGTTAAGAATAGTTAGAAGGAACTACTCAAATACTTTGAAGTGGGTTTGGGTTCCTTTGAAGTCGTAGTGAGTGAGTATTTAATGAGTTTTAAAAATGGTCATATTTCTATAAAATACTTTTTTCTAGTGAAAATTCTTTACAATTACTGTTGTTTGGAGTTTATTTATGCTTTGGGAATTAGTTAGAGTATTTATGCAGCCGGAATATGTCAATTTTTTTGTTCTAAAAGCGTTTTTTCGAAGGGTCATTTTTAAAATGGTCTCCCCTAAACTACGTACGTAAATATAGACAGTCAACATAGAGCACGGGGCCAGGCTGTGACGTCATCAGCCGTGACGTCACAATGATGGCCGCCTCCTTCACCCTTCCCTCTCTGAATCTTATCTTCCAAATATATTACGATTTACTGTGTTTACCGTGTGTGTGCATGCGTGCGTGCGTGCGTGCGTGTGTATGTGTGTGTCTGTGTGCTTAATCAATAGGCAGGGGATAGATAATACGTATAAATCTCTCGGTATATTGATGTTTGCTACAGGACCTGCTGGTAGTTACAGATCTGATTTCTTGTTGCAGCATCTTCTTCCCTTCATTTCTCGTGTTGTAACCGAATCAGCTGTTTTTGTGCATGTATTTAACTGATGAACATTATTAATTTGCGTCTCCTCTCTCCCCAGCGCCTCCTGCCCTGCCTCAGCTGTTCCCAATGACTAGCCAGCTGATGCCTCTTGATGTCTGCTGGTGAGACAGCCAAGAACACAAGGTAAACTACTTGTTGCCTTGTTTATTTGTCAGTGATTACGTTCTTCTTACTGTCTGACATCTGATTTCCCTAAGGTTTGAGAGTAAAGTTGTTATTATTAATAGGACTCAACTTTCCGTGTATGCAGTTATTCTCTCTCTCTCTCTCTCTCTCTCTCTCTCTCTCTCTCTCTCTCTCTCTCTCTCTCTCTCTCTCTCTCTCAGGTCTGATATTATCTTATTGCTGCTTCCTTTATTTCCTTGTGTGTGTTGTAACAGAATCAGCAGTCTGTCTATGTGAATACCGTTTGCTTATCAAATTTATTAATTTACTTTTCATATCTCCCCAGCGCTGCTTCCTTCAGCATCCTGGCAGTAGTTCCCCATGACTAGCCAGCAGCTGGTCTTCCTCCTCCCTGATGGTGTCTGTAGGGCTGTGGTGAGACAGACAGACAGCTAAGGACAAGGTAAACGATTTGCTGCCTTGTTTATTTCTTGATGATTATGTGCTATCTATTTATATATGTGTATCTATTGAGAGAGAGAGAGAGAGAGAGAGAGAGAGAGAGAGAGAGAGAGAGAGAGAGAGAGAGAGAGAGAGAGAGAGAGAGAGAGAGAGAAAGAGAGAGAGGCCCCATGTGTTGAGAGAAAATGAAAAGAAACTATAATATTGATACTTGAAAATATACATCTGGCATTGTTTAAAACATCATGCCCTTCCCCCCAAAGCCCTTTTTCTGAATCCACGTCTGTATCAATGTACATACATACTTTATACATCCTCTGATCTTCTCTTTGTTCTCACAGGTGTACAGAAATGAATCTGAGCCGCGAGGTTACGTCTTCCTGGCCAACTATCACTAAGAACTTCCTCCACGAACAGCACGAGACTCTCTCGGGCTCTGAGATTGACGTACAAAACCTGCTGGGTAAGCTGTTCAGCCAGATGGGATATGATGAGCCTTCCTACCACATACATCAACATGACCAAATGGGTGGGTGTGACATGCTTAGGTGTAGCGGAACAATAGATCTGCTGGCTTTCACACAAACAGTAATGAAAAGCAAATCAAGCTATCTACACTGACAAGGAAATTATGTGTCTTGCTTCTGTCTGTCCCCAACACACCCATCATACCCAGATTAAGCACCACACACTCAAACATACACCGTGCATAGACAGTGTTACCTCTCTCATTCCTGGTGGAGAGAAATTAGCCTGAAATAGATAGAGGCTTCAGAGATAGGTAAAAGCAAAAAAATATTGTCAAAGTAAAGATATTTGATTCACAAGACAGACCTTTAGTAATCCAGCACCACTCTGGAACTCACTACTTGATTTTGCATTTCCATCTTCCTATTACCTGAAATCGTTTGTTAAGACGGAGATTTTTTTAAGACGTTTATTCTTTTTGACTATCTCTCTCCCTCTTTCTCTTGGACCTCCTCAGGGACTGGCATCTAAACGGGTCTTTTTTGTTGAATCATATTTGTCTACTCTTGGTCAGATTTTCCCTCTAACATAAAAATGAAAGCTAAATAGATGAAAAATCTGCTTCTCTATCATGCAGGACACCATTCAGGCACTGAGAGAATTCTGCAACAAGAAGGAGCACATCAACGTAGACTCCTGCCTGCATTGTGGTGTTCATGAGCCACGCCCAAGACGACACCTCCTTCTTCACCTCGGACAACAATTACCTCACTGTGCATGACGTGGTGGAGTGTTTCAACAATAAAGAGTGTCCAATTCAGAAAGGCAAACCCAAAATCTTCATATTCCAGTTCTGTAGGTAGGTAATCATCCCACGGTATATTTTACGTTGGAATTAAATGTTTCAAATGTTCCAAATGTTATGTATGAGTGTTTATATGATGCAAATATGCGTGTGTATGTGTGTGCAAATATAATGAAGTATAATTTGTCTTCCTATTAAACATTGCTTGAATTTCCTCCATGTGTCATTCCAGTTACTGTTGTTGTTGTTCTTGTGTTTGTTTTGCCTTGATATGATTGATTGATATGCCACATTTGTCACTCCCACACCAGAGACTCTAATTTGTCCGTCTCTTGACAGGTCTCATGGCGTGTACGGGCCAACTTCAACACTGAGAGAAACTCCATAAGTCTTCTTTGACTGAAGTACAACGGTAAGATGTGAGCAAGGCAGAGTGAGTAGTAGTTAAATAATGAAGTGAGATAGGGAATGAGTCTGTGTTTTTGGAAGAGGGTGACTGACAGTGAGTGGGAGAGAAAGTGAGACAATTTAATGTTGCCTTTTAGGAGAATGAGTGTATGTGTATTGCAATGTCTTTCAATATTCTTGATGATGGGATGTTTTGGTGGTATGATTGGATGTCTGCAGTGCATGCCAGGTGAAAGGAATATTGTGTGAATCTGTGAGGGGAGTGACACATTACTGTGTGAGCAATATATATGTATATATATATATATATATATATATATATATATATATATATATATATATATATATATATATATATATATATATATATGGGTGTGTGTGTGTTTTTTTTTTTGTGTGTGAATGCTTGCAATATGACAATCTACCTCTATACCAGGCCGCCAATCCTGTCAAATAGTAGTAATAGTAGTCTTGACAGGATCAAAACCATGAACAAAGCCTCACCATTCACACCTTTAACCTCTCGGACAGTCGTAGTAATAGTAATAGTTGTCTCTGTCTATACAGGGTGGCTAGACAAAGCATGCACACACGCACCATTCACACTCCTAGCCCTCTCGGATAGTAGTAGTAATAGTAGTCTATCCATCTTTAAACGGTGGCTAGACAAAGTATAGATGGAAGGGAAGTGTTGTCCAGTTTGTGTTATTCAGTGAGAATGGACAGCCACAGATGTATTATAGAACGTGATGTAGCCCAAGAAAGTGCTTTTGTTTTGAAATGTTCTGGTGTTTCTGCTTCACAAATATGTACTATGTCCTTGCAATTCTTTTTATTCATCTTTTCTCTTGTTTGTCTTCATAACCCTCTTTCTTGTTCTCATTCTTTTCTTCCTCCAGTTCCTCTTTTTCCTTCATTTCATACTCTTCTTATTTCGTCATTCCTTTCTTCTTATTCCTCTTCCTTTTCATTTCTACTCTTCATCTTTTTTATCTGCATTCTTTTCTCTCCAGTTTCCTCTTTCTCATTCATGTCATACTCTTCTTTTTTATTCTCATTTTTTTCTTCTTCAAGTTCCCCTTCCTCATTCATTTCATCCTCTTCCTCATTTTCTCATTCTTCCTTTTTTTCCAGATTCTCTTCTTCCTTCCCAGTGAAAGAAGTAGATTTTATTATATTTGTCTTTTTGTATCATTTTGCTGTTTTGTTTCAATCTGTATATTGTATTTTTTGTCAAATTTTCATAGCAACAATCTCAAAGGATTTCAAATCCAGTGACAGCGTCTTTCTATACTCTTTTGATGATAAGTACATTTAGAAGATAAATAACTCGGATGCAAATAATATTGATTAGGACTAAATAGTATAATCCTGAAAAATGTCTCTCGTCATCAGCTTTTCCTGTGTGAGTAGTAAGGATACACAAGTTGAGGCAAGGGGTACTTTATTCTCTAACGTTTCAGTATTAAAGCATCTTCAGAGAGAATGTACAGACAATCAAAGACACGGCAGCGTTGGCGGCTCAGGCTGCAGGTCTTCCTGGCGGAACAGGCTGTGATTGGCGGGAGCCAGACAGTCAGTCTGGCCACTGCCCGCGACAAACACACGGATCCTCCCCGAGAGCACAACATATCACAGGGGAGGATCTGTGTGTTTGTCGCGGGCAGTGGCCAGACTGACTCTTTATTTGATTTAATTGCACACTTTAATAATCACATAATACGTCCGTCACCTTGTCTCTGGTTTTCACGTTCTTTGGAGGTGTACCATGGTAGTGTTATGGGTGTTGATGGGTGGTGGTGGTCGTTGTGCATGTATGGTATTGTTGGATTGATGATGATGACTTGTCTCTTCCTGCAATGACTTAGAATTTATTAATCTTAAGAAGTCCCCTTCCTCTTCCTTGTATTAGTAGTGGTGGTTAGACTTTAACTTTAAAATCTGGGAGATGAAATATATAGCAAGGGATTTTCTTCAGAAAGCATGTTCAGAGTATTAGGAAATGAACATTTGGAATTGAAGAGTATGTTTTTCTGGGACATTAATGACTTTCCATCATTTTTTTTTCTTAGTTTTGGTGGTGATTATTGCTGATTATTGCATTTTGACTTTATATATGTGTGGCGATCTTTTATTTCTATTGTTGCTCTTGTATAAATATGACACTAAACTCTATATTTCAATTCATTCATTGGTTGTCTTGGCAAGCTTTTTCTTGACATTTCTTGATTGCTATGGTGTTTTGCAAGTGTTTGATGACCTGTTTTATGAATTTCCTTTATTGTAGTAACTCTTTTGTGGTATTTCTTGATTTTGTGGGCGTTTCACCAGTGTCAAATGATCTCTTTGCCCTGTTTTGCCTCGTTTCATTCGCTAATTTATGGAGTATTTTCGTTAATTTGATTTTGATTGATGTTTAAGGTGTTTCTATATGAATTTTTCCATTGTTTATCTCTATTGTTTGCATAACCTACTTGATTTCTTAGCGGATATACTGTGCGAATATTGAATTAGCAAGATAGGACTACTGTCTGGCCTTGTTTGCCTGGTTTATTTTTGCTATTTTTCGCTAATTAGCTTTGCTTTTGACATGTAAGGGTGTTTATATGATATTCTTTGCATATTACTTACATGATTTCTCAGCTGTGTGAAGAGAAAAATAGAAGAATACAATTACTTTTTGGCCTGATTACTGCCTTTAAATAAGCTCTTTCCAGGCCGGACATTAGGGAGTTGGGTGGGAGCAGCGGTGTCTGCCGAGCCCGGCCCTGAATCAGTGGTTTCCCAGTGTTGGGTGGGTGAAGGGGTGTGGGCTGATTAGCTACTTTTAACCTATTGAAAAGACTCTGCATTTATAGCGTTTTTCCCATTCCAGTGGCGTATTAAGACGATTTCAACCAGAAAAAAACGTCTGTTTAAAGTGACTAGTGAGATTTATTTTTCCATTGTTCATTTGTATTGGTTGCATCACCTACTTGATTTCTTAGCGCATATAGTGTGTGAATAGCAAATTATCAAGATAGGACTACTGGTCGTTCCAGGCCGTGACGTCTGCGTTCCTGCCACACGTCAGCAAGTGAGGGTGGCAGGCCCAGCAGCTGTCTGTCTGTCTTGGCTCAGTCTGTTGTGGGGAGAGGTGGGGTGAGCAGGTCTTATCCTATTGAAAAGCCTCTGAATTTATGGCGTTTTTAACATTCCAGTGGCGTATTAAGACGATTTCTATCGGAAAAATCGACTTTTTTATGTGACTAGTGAGATAACACGACTGTTTTAGCATTCTAGTGACATATTAAGCGATTTCTACGGTGACTAGCAGGATTTCACGAGTGCTTTTAAGGACAAAATAAGTGTTCAAGTCATCTTAATACTGGACTAAAGCCGCAAGATGGAATCACATCACAGGAGCTGCTGCACTACGTTATCAAGGTGACTGCAATCGCTGTGACACAAGCATCAAGGTGCTAGTGTTTATTTAGGGCAGTCACTCGTATGCCGGAGGTATAACCCCCCACCTCAAACCCCGGCCCCATCTGTGCTTCTCATTTCATCGGTCATTTTCAGCCTTATCTCTCATTATTATAGGCTCATCTTGCCACAGTATGCAGCCATGGTAGTAAGCTTTCATATTAGCCATTCAGACATAGCTTTCGTGGTCATGTTTAAGTTTAGTGAAGGTTTAAGTGAGATATGAGGGGGGGTTCGGGAGGGTTTCCCGGGCCCCCGCCGCCGCCCGCGGCCGCCCGCGGCCGCCCGCTAGCCAGCTCATATTTAAGGATATTTTCATTTATGCCTGGACTATTTATTTGGGCTCAACGGTAAAATTTAATGCTTTCTATGAGTACTGTGGCCTATTTTGAATCTCTGCCATGCGTGTGTGGGCTGGAGATAGCTGTGGTTGGCCCTTATTATGATCGTAAATAAGGGCTGATTTCTGCTCCAAATTAATTGGAACGCCCAAGACCATTCTTTATTTGAGGCAGTATCAAGTTCTTATTCATTGCCAAAGACAGTCCATATCAAACTACGTTTTGTGCGTAAAGCTCAGTGAAATCAGTGGAGGTTGAAAGTGTTTGCTAGCAGTGTTTAAAGTTGCATTAATTATTCATTTATCAGCCTGTACATGATTTATTTCTGCCTCTAGATCACTCTGAAGTGTTAAGAATAGTTAGAAGGAACTACTCAAATACTTTGAAGTGGTTTTGGGTTCCTTTGAAGTCGTAGTGAGTGAGTATTTAATGAGTTTTAAAAATGGTCATATTTCTATAAAATACTTTTTTTCTAGTGGAAATTCTTTACAATTAGTGTTATTTGGAGTTTATTTATGCTTTAGGAATTGGTTAGAGTATTTATGCAGCCGGAATATGTCCATTTTTTTGTTCTAAAAGCGTTTTTTCGAAGGGTCATTTTTAAAATGGTCTCCCCTAAAATACGTACGTAAATATAGACAGTCAACATAGAGCACGGGGTCAGGCTGTGACGTCATCAGCCGTGACGTCACAATGATGGCCGCCTCCTTCACCCTTCCCTCTCTGAATCTTATCTTCCAAATATATTACGATTTACTGTGTTTACCGTGTGTGTGCATGCGTGCGTGCGTGCGTGCGTGTGTATGTGTGTGCCTGTGTGCTTAATCAATAGGCAGGGGATAGATAATACGTATAAATCTCTCGGTATATTGATGTTTGCTACAGGACCTGCCAGATAGAGATCTGATATCTTGTTGCAGCATCTTCTTCCCTTCATTTCTCGTGTTGTAACCGAATCAGCTGTTTTTGTGAATGTATTTAACTGATGAACATTATTAATTTGCGTCTCCTCTCTCCCCAGCGCCTCCTGCCCTGCCTCAGCTGTTCCCAATGACTAGCCAGCTGATGCCTCTTGATGTCTGCTGGTGAGACAGCCAAGGACACAAGGTAAACTACTTGTTGCCTTGTTTATTTGTCAGTGATTACGTTCTTCTTACTGTCTGACATCTGATTTCCCTAAGGTTTGAGAGTAAAGTTGTTATTATTAATAGGACTCAACTTTCCGTGTATGCAGTTATTCTCTCTCTCTCTCTCTCTCTCTCTCTCTCTCTCTCTCTCTCTCTCTCTCTCTCTCTCTCTCTCTCTCTCTCTCTCTCTCTCAGGTCTGATATTATCTTATTGCTGCTTCCTTTATTTCCTTGTGTGTGTTGTAACAGAATCAGCAGTCTGTCTATGTGAATACCGTTTGCTTATCAACTTTATTAATTTACTTTTCATATCTCCCCAGCGCTGCTTCCTTCAGCATCCTGGCAGTAGTTCCCCATGACTAGCCAGCAGCTGGTCTTCCTCCTCCCTGATGGTGTCTGTAGGGCTGTGGTGAGACAGACAGACAGCTAAGGACAAGGTAAACGATTTGCTGCCTTGTTTATTTCTTGATGATTATGTGCTATCTATTTATATATGTGTATCTATTGAGAGAGAGAGAGAGAGAGAGAGAGAGAGAGAGAGAGAGAGAGTTGAGAGAAAATGAAAAGAAACTATAATATTGATACTTGAAAATATACAACTGTCATTGTTTAAAATATCATGCCTTTCCCCCCAAAGCCCTTTTTTCTGAATCCACGTCTGTATCAATGTACATACATACTTTATACATCCTCTGATCTTCTCTTTGTTCTCACAGGTGTACAGAAATGAATCTGAGCCGCGAGGTTACGTCTTCCTGGCCAACTATCACTAAGAACTTCCTCCACGAACAGCACGAGACTCTCTCGGGCTCTGAGATTGACGTACAAAACCTGCTGGGTAAGCTGTTCAGCCAGATGGGATATGATGAGCCTTCCTACCACATACATCAACATGACCAAATGGGTGGGTGTGACATGCTTAGGTGTAGCGGAACAATAGATCTGCTGGCTTTCACACAAACAGTAATGAAAAGCAAATCAAGCTATCTACACTGACAAGGAAATTATGTGTCTTGCTTCTGTCTGTCCCCAACACACCCATCATACCCAGATTAAGCACCACACACTCAAACATACACCGTGCATAGACAGTGTTACCTCTCTCATTCCTGGTGGAGAGAAATTAGCCTGAAATAGATAGAGGCTTCAGAGATAGGTAAAAGCAAAAAAATATTGTCAAAGTAAAGATATTTGATTCACAAGACAGACCTTTAGTAATCCAGCACCACTCTGGAACTCACTACTTGATTTTGCATTTCCATCTTCCTATTACCTGAAATCGTTTGTTAAGACGGAGATTTTTTTAAGACGTTTATTCTTTTTGACTATCTCTCTCCCTCTTTCTCTTGAACCTCCTCAGGGACTGGCATCTAAACGGGTCTTTTTTGTTGAATCATATTTGTCTACTCTTGGTCAGATTTTCCCTCTAACATAAAAATGAAAGCTAAATAGATGAAAAATCTGCTTCTCTATCATGCAGGACACCATTCAGGCACTGAGAGAATTCTGCAACAAGAAGGAGCACATCAACGTAGACTCCTGCCTGCATTGTGGTGTTCATGAGCCACGCCCAAGACGACACCTCCTTCTTCACCTCGGACAACAATTACCTCACTGTGCAGGACGTGGTGGAGTGTTTCAACAATAAAGAGTGTCCAATTCAGAAAGGCAAACCCAAAATCTTCATATTCCAGTTCTGTAGGTAGGTAATCATCCCACGGTATATTTTACGTTGGAATTAAATGTTTCAAATGTTCCAAATGTTATGTATGAGTGTTTATATGATGCAAATATGCGTGTGTGTGTGTGTGTGCAAATATAATGAAGTATAATTTGTCTTCCTATTAAACATTGCTTGAATTTCCTCCATGTGTCATTCCAGTTACTGTTGTTGTTGTTCTTGTGTTTGTTTTGCCTTGATATGATTGATTGATATGCCACATTTGTCACTCCCACACCAGAGACTCTAATTTGTCCGTCTCTTGACAGGTCTCATGGCGTGTACGGGCCAACTTCAACACTGAGAGAAACTCCATAAGTCTTCTTTGACTGAAGTACAACGGTAAGATGTGAGCAAGGCAGAGTGAGTAGTAGTTAAATAATGAAGTGAGAGAGGGAATGAGTCTGTGTTTTTGGAAGAGGGTGACTGACAGTGAGTGGGAGAGAAAGTGAGACAATTTAATGTTGCCTTTTGGGAGAATGAGTGTATGTGTATTGCAATGTCTTTCAATATTCTTGATGATGGGATGTTTTGGTGGTATGATTGGATGTCTGCAGTGCATGCCAGGTGAAAGGAATATTGTGTGAATCTGTGAGGGGAGTGACACATTAGTGTGAGCAATATATATATATATATATATATATGTATAGATATATATATATATATATATATATATATATATATATATATATATATATATATATATATATATATATATATATATATATATATGTGTGTGTGTGTGTGTTGTTTGTGTGTATGATTGCAATATGACAATGTACCTCTATAACAGGCCACCAATCCTGTCAAATAGTAGTAATAGTAGTCTTTACAGGATCAAAACCATGAACAAAGCCTCACCATTCACACCTTTAACCTCTGGGACAGTAGTAGTAATAGTAATAGTAGTCTGTCTGTGTATACAGGGTGGCTAGACAAAGCATGCACACACGCACCATTCACACTCCTAGCCCTCTCGGATAGTATTAGTAATAGCAGTCTATCTATCTTTACACAGTGGCTAGACAAAGTATAGATGGAAGGGAAATGTTCTCCAGTTTGTGTTATTCAGTGAGAATGGACAGCCACAGATGCATTATATAACGTGATGTAGCCCAAGAAAGTGCTTTTGTTTTGAATTATTCTGGTGTTTCTGCTTCACAAAGATGTACTATGTCCTTGCAATTCATTTTATTCATCTTTTCTCTTGTTTGTCTTCATAACCCTCTTTCTTGTTCTCATTCTTTTCTTCCTACAGTTCATCTTTTTTCTTCATTTCATACTCCTTATTTCCTCATTCCTTTCTTCTTATTCCACTTCCTTTTCACTTCTACTCTTCATCTTTTTTATCCTCATTCTTTTCTCTCCAGTTTCCTCTTTTTCATTCATGTCATACTCTTCTTTCTT
>CM035193.1:14845902-14865514 GCA_020233015.1 Callinectes sapidus
TGTGTTCGCCCGCGCACTCCTCACAGGTGGCTTGTGTGCGAGGCAAAGAGAACACATGGTGATACTTAAGCCACTAAGCCACTAAAAGGCGTGGCTAATTATTCATTGTCTCTCCCCCCCCCCCCCCCTCTCTCTCTCTCTCTCTCTCTCTCTCTCTCTCTCTCTCTCTCTCTCTCTCTCTCTCTCTCTCTTTCGTCCCAGACGCGTTCCTTCTACTGGCCAATCAGGCACAAGATATCCACCTGGCCGCAAACTCCTTCCATCTTTACCACCTCCACACCAATGTTAGCGTTACCAATCTGACAGTGTTACCACTGCTATCTTCACACTAGGCTCCGCCGCAACATTATGTTTCACCGTGTCAATTTTAATTTTAATTTCCTGAACATGAATTGGGTCATCTGATACGGCACATATGCATTATTTACAATCTTTGGGATTCAACACTTCGATATTTTGCGTTATATAAAATTCAAAGAATACTCAACATTTCTCCCCACAAACTGCACTCTCTTTGCCTCTATTCTTCCTATATTCTCCTTGCCAGTCGATTGCTTTCCAAGTTCTTTTGTCATCATTGTCATGCATTAACCTTTTCCGTCATTTTAAAATTAGGTCAACAGCTAGAGGATTCTGTCTACGACTACCCGTATTTGCACATTTATATAAGTCATCTAATAACACACCACTATCTGCATTAACATTAGCAGTACAGTTGGTAATACTGCAACGAGAAAGTTCCCATAAAAAATTTGTACGTAAATCTTATTGAATTTCACAGTCTTACGCAAATATCTGTTGCTACTATTGTGTAACAGTATGATCTCCCAGACCACTTGCCCTTCCCAACAGCCATTCCCTGTTCAGTAAGTAAGTGGGGATCTAACTCGAGAGGTTGTGGCTTTGCTGTCTTGGTGTGTAATGCGTGATGTGGTTTCAGCCCTACACCTCACACCTCTGAGCTCATTCCATAGAAAAAACACTGGCTAGGTGACGAGCAGGTGACCGCGACAGTGATTACACACACACACTTTTTTTTTACATACCGCGTAGTGTAGGGGTTAGCATGTTCGGTTCACAACCGAGAGGGCCCGGCAAGGCAAATGGGCAAACCTCTTAATGTGTATCTAGCCCCTGTTCACCTAACAGCAAGTAGGTACGTAAGTCGAGGGGTTGTGGCCTAGCTGTCCCGGTGTGTAGTGTGTGATGAGGTTTGAGCCCTACCCGAAGATCGGTCTATGAGCTCTGAACTCGCTCCGTACGGAAAGGCTGGCTGGGTGACCAGCAGGTGACCGTTGTGACTAACACACACACACAGACACACACACACACACACACACACACACACACACACACACACACACACACACACACACACTCTTGCGGAGAATAGTTATGTTCGCAAAATAGTTTGGCGCCCGTGGCCACCCTGATTCTCTACAATTAGCACACACACACACACACACACACACACACAGGTTGAAATTTTACAGAAAACAACATAATCTAAAATACTAAATGATTTAAAGAGCTTTACAAGGTGACGGTGATATCAATAGACTGGAGGCAGTAGGCAGGAGATAGTCGTCGTGAAGCTGGTGAGTTGCCATATTGTATGTTTAGAGAATAACACTTGAAACCACTTTATTGTAGTGTTAACTGTACTATTTTTTTTTACTAACACATGCAAACTTGCCGTGCTGACAGCTGTGAGGAGTGTGGATGTGTTCCTGTCTAGCACTGGTCGCACTCAACTATCTCTGTCAGGGATATGAATGGGAATCTCTCCATGAGTGCTACCAAAGCCCCACTCCGCCATCAGTGGTGCCCAATCCTTGACAGACACGGAGGATATCTCAAATAGAACGCCATGCCAACGGACGCGGGTCCCGCTGCCCTCCTGATAGCGAAGAGGGATATGGTAGTGCTGACTTCCCCTTGAAAAGTGGTCCGGTGCCCCGCTAAAACCCAAGCTGCGAGACAGAAAAATAATTTATGAAAGCAAAAATATGAATAAAAAGACATAAGACAAAAAACGTAAAAATACCTCTGGGTGTTGACACGAGCTCCCTTCCTTTGATGGGGGTATAGTATGTTAAGGGAGGTGCTATGTTGCCGTGTCCCTTCCCCGGGAACAGTCTTGTGCCCCCTTAGGGCCTAGTGTGCAAGGCAGAAAAATAACGTGAAAAAAAAAAAAAAAAAAAAAAGAGAGAGAGATGAATGCAAAGCCATAACATAAAAGCTAAGGGCATTTGCAGAGTTTACACACGTCCTGGTTCTTATTTTTTTTCATCTTTGTCTGACATATCTAGAGAATAGCTTGGTAAAAACTGCTTATAAAATTTCGTCAGACAAGATGATTTTATCAATAAAATGTGTTGCAGCATCCTCTCCAATGTAAGCATAATGAATTTTATCTTCCATACCTATAATTATATAGCTATAAGCAATAGGATAGTGCGTATTCAATATGTGAGATTCTGTATTCCCATGAACCAGTAAACTCTCAAAATAAAAAAAATAAAAAAATAAAATAATTAAAATGTGTGCGAAATATGTCTTTGAAAGACTAAAAAAAAAACAATAATTGTGATCCTTGGGGAGAGGAAACCTTCTTTTGTAATGATGTGATGAATTTTGAGTGAGGAAGTTATTTAGAATTATTTTCAAATTCTGCAAAACAAATGCGACAAAAGTTACTACCCATGGAGCGTTTTTCTTTTCTTGTTAAACATTCGTAAATTGCTTTCAGATTCCTAATTAGACAACAGTATTCATTGTTTAATAACAATAAGAAGATCTTTTTCATAGTATTTACTATTACCTATTTTAGATATTGTTAAATCATATTATGATTTATTTTTGCACAAGGAATACACGATTATGGAAATGTTATTTTTCCTTTCCAATGTATCTAAACTCTCTCAATAAGACATTTTTGTTTCAGATATCATGATAACATTTTTGCATTTTACATAGGTATTTGCATGTTTTTTTTCATGCTCTTAGTTGTCTTGTGCTTATACAACTTATATGCAGCATGGCATTGCAAAATACAAGCTTTTTTTTCCAAATCTTGAACTGGATGAGGATTGATTACCGATTCTTCCCCTCTTCATCCTGTAGGATACTTTACATAAGCCACCCCAACATGGGGTACAGCATTTCTAGATATAAAAATGTCCTTGAATTTAATATTATCTAAAATAAGTCCACTTCCCTCAACTAAAGAAAGTTTATCTTCCATATGTATCTGAACATAAACTGTACTTCACTTTCACCAACACTTTTCCCCCCAACTCTTGACTCTAAAACTCCACTCTCATTTCACCCAAACTGTCTAGCCTCCTCCAAACCAAAACTAAGTCTACTCAGGCTGGAGGGATTGCGAGAGTTTTGTCTGAACCTTCTTGCCGCAGGGACGTCTCCGAGTCGAACTCAACGCCGCCTCCAGACCAGTAGATTTCCTTCCTCGGGCTACCACTAAGTAATCAGTCGCTCTGTGTCCTCTTTTTGCTTGCACTTCTCCGAGCTGTGCCGCTGCAATTTTATTTTTCTGTGATTTATCCCCCTACAGAGGACTACCCTAGCTTGCTAACCTTTGCCCTCATATATTTCGGTTCCTGTTTGTGTCTGCTTGTGTGTCAGTTTTCGTCTGTGTCTGTTTATAATTGCCCCTTTAAACCTGGAGCACCAAAGGTAACTGTCATACGCGCACCTGACTGTATTATAAGGAATAGAACAAAGACTGCCGACCTGAGAAATGCGTTTTATACCCGCACTCAAGTACCACACACAAAATGCTTTAGATCTGGTCTCTACATCATTGTTTATTTAGCCAGTGATGCTGACAGCACCTGAAAACACTAAGATTGGCTTTGAGCTTGTCGACTCTGGTGATCAAATATCTGTCAGAACCATTTTCGCTCGTAGGATAGACGATTATTTGCTAAGAAGAAGAAGAAGAAGAAGAAGAAGAAGAAGAAGAAGAAGAAGAAGAAGAAGAAGAAGAAGAAGAAGAAGAAGAAGAAGAAGAAGAAGAAGAAAAAAAAAAAAAAAAAAAAAGAACCCCGATGATCTTTCCGCTGAAATTCTGTTAAAAAATAACGTACGCATACACGAATTACGTATTACATATGTCAAAACCTCACATGATGAAAATAAAACTAGGTTCGCGCCAGGAAGCACATCACATTAACCAAAAGGGTATGAAATTGTTCTCCCAAATCATGCTCTTATACAACACAGATATTGAAGAATACTAACCAATCAAACAATATTACAAATACTACCAGTGCACTCACGGCACACACCAGTCTAAGGAGACTGAACAGGTTTGCTCTAAATGTGCAACCAAGGAACACGACTACAAGAACTACCAATCACCAACCTTCGAAGACATTAATCACGAATATAATCACCCTGCGGTAGCGTTCAAGAAGCAGCACAGCAACAAAAATCACTCACACACACACACACACACACACACACACACACACACACACACACACACACACACACACACACACACTTCTACACCACAGCCAAACACCTCATGCCTGAAAGCCGTCACATCCTCTACCTTATCACCTACACCCAACCCACAGAACACAAATTCCATCACAGAAAAAAAAATCTCAATGAATTTATAATCAAATATTTTATTGAACTTTCCCCAGGTGACCTTGAGAAACAAACTGATATTATGAACACTTCTCTGTCATACAACGGTTGCCCCACCATCAAATTCCCACCACACTTCATCTAAGACCACAACACAATTCAAACAGGTATACAAGGCAGAAAAATGGAAACAACAATCACAAGCACCTGCACTTCCACCCTAGAACCCTACATCCACTCCAGACTCTCTATCAACCTCTGAGAACAGGCTCTCAACACCTGGGACCCTGTTCATCGACGAAGACACAGCCGTCGGGGTAATCGCAGACCCCAAGCTCTCTCCTCTCTCATGCTTCACTAATCACACCATCCCCCAACATCTTCAAGGCGCACCCCAAGCCAGTCAGTAATCACATAGCCCGTGGTCAAGAATCTACCCCCAAAAAAAATTATGACATGTTTAACAGATATTTTCAACGCTTGACTTGCTCAAAAGTATTTCACCATTCATATATTAAGCAAAACTCTCGCTACTTCAAAACGGCGTTGGTAACTAAAAACATTAAAAATGCTTTTGGCAGAGTCTGGCACACTGGTTTAAAATACAAAATTTGTAACAAATTTAAATTACCACTATTAACTAAAAAACATCCATGCAGCTTTTTGGCGGAGAGTCAAACCAGAATTAGACACCAGGGCACCTTTTCGAACTTTTCAACCATTAAGCAGTCGTCCCACATCTTATGAAACATGTACACTGCAGATCTGCCCCCTCCTATCCTTAACGACTCCCTAACAATTCAATACGTACGTTGATGATGTAAAACAATTAGTACGTGCCAGAAATTTAGACAGACTAACAAACAAAATTTAGAATGAGTTGATAGAAACAGGCTTATGGGAACTCAAATTGCGAATTCACTCCCACCCCGAAAAATCAAAGGTCACTTAGATACTTCCGTACACATACACAATTGGCACTGCGATCCACATCAAATCTCATTATACAGAATATTCCCAAACCCAGTCCCCCATCCCCATCAGTACCACCAACTTGGTCATTGGCTTCAACTATGACAAATACCTCGGATAATGAAAAAAATAAATCTTAGCTGTGGGGGCCTTGAGCTACCTGGAGAGATTTTGCGACAGTAGCCAAAAAAACTAAGCTTCATCTTCATAAAGGCATCATTAATCCTCTCCTAACTTACTGAACACTGGTCCTCTCTCTGGCCGCTTCCACTAACAATTCAAAACTACAAAAGATTCAGAATCAAGTCTTTCGTTTCGCCCTGCGGACAAAGTGGTTTGACTTCAGGACTTCCCTTTCTCTTAACGAGGAGGCGAACATCTCTCTTATCAACTTCACCCAATATAATAGACTTGATAAGCAACTAACTACTTTCCAAAGAAGACATACAAACAAATACAACTTTATCGACAACCCTCCTCAAGCTTACCGTTATGCTACGTTTTAATATACCTGAACCTGAAACTGACCCCTTTTTTCTTTAACGGACACCTCTTGTTTTTTCTCTTTCATCTACTGTTGCTACTCCTCCTTCCCGCCACGCAAGGTGTCTGTGTAGCACCGCTGTGGGACAGGTTCGTGTGTCAGCACTAGAGGTTTTTTCATATTTTTTTGTGTTATGGCTTTCCATTCATCTTTTTGTTTTAATAAGTTACTTCTCTGCCTCACACACAAGGTCTTAAGAAGGCACAGAACTGTTCACGGGGAAGAGACACGACAACATAGCATCCCCCGTAACATACTATACCCCCATCAAAAGAAGTGAGCTTGCGTGTCAACACCCAGAGGTATTTTTACGTTTTTTGTCTTATAGCTTTGTATTCATATTTTTCCTTTCATAAATTATTTTTGTCTCGCAACCTAGATTTTCAGAGGGCACCGAATAACTTTTCAAGGGGAGGTCAGCACTCCAACATCCCTCTTTGTTATCAGCACGGTAGCGGGACCTGCGTCCGTTGGCATGGCGTTCCACTTGAGGTATCCTTCGTGTCTGTCAAGGAGCAGCTACCACTGATGGCGGAGCGGGGATTTGGTAGCAGTCATGCACAGATTCCCATTCATATCCCTCACAGAGGTAGTTGTGTGTGGCCAGTGCTAGACAGGTACAAATCCGCACTCCTCCCAGATGTCGGCACAGCAATGGGGCACGTGGGTGTTGGCATGGCCAGGACTCATGTAAGCAGGACTCTGTAAGCAACCATGCAGAGATTCCTACTTATTCCCCCTCCCCCCCATATGTAGTCGGGCACAGTGAGTGTCAAGTGTGTCTAACCACATCTTGTCGTCACTTTACTTACTTTTGCAACCATCTTCATACCCCTACATGACACATGAAATACCTTGTCACTACACACTCATGCCGGTTTTCTTATTTTCCTTGAGCTGGTTGATATTCCCCCATGTGTCAGGAAATTGAAGCTTCCCCACATGAATTAGCAGCCAGGAAATTAAAGACTTCACCTTCCTCACTCAACATATTAATTTTTATTATTAAATTTAACACAACTCCCCTCACCCATCTCGCTAATTACGTTTCTCATTATTCTAAACCATGCACCTACTCTACTACATGTGGTTCAGAACTCACTTAAAGCTGTAGGTCCATCTCCACTATATGGATGTACTTCTTCCTCTCTCTTCTTCTCTTATCATTCTTTTTACTCCCGCCGTCCTTCACTCGTTTTCATTGTCTGTAGTGGGTGGAGGAGGGGGAGTTGGCTACCGGGTGCGCTATTTTTGCCCGTAGGGTGGTGATGGTCTGCTTTCGGCATGATCAGTTTGGAAGCGATTACCTTGGCTGCAGGAATCTGGTCGCTGTCTTCTTTGCCGTGCCAGCCCGATAAACAATTAGAGGACAGGGAGATAGGCAGTAGTTGTTTCACTATTCATAATACACAAAATTGCTCTTGGATTAAGCTCCAAAGAATTAATTCTTTCACCAAAGCTGTCTTCGTAACACCTCCTATTCTTCCTTCTATCCCCATAATCACCTTCCCATCCCTCCTTTCGTTCAATGCATTGCATTGCATTGCTCTCTCCTCACTCTGCTCTTGAAGTTGCTTCAGACAGGACTGAAAAACGTCCTGAGAACACTATGGATTTTCACTCAATCCTCCAGATCATACATCCTGACAGATGAACCCTTGTGCGAAAAAAGCAAAATACTCTTTCAAAAAAAAATAACGCTCAAGTTGCTATACCCAACAATTTCCTCCCATATATAGAGGAGGCAGTAGACATCTGCCGAAACGATAATTACTCCTAGGGAGGTCTAAGGCACTGGATCTGGGGGTGCTGTGTGCTTACTTCAAAACCAGTGTGACCTCACTGAACGTTTACCTTTGTGTCTCATAACAAAAGTGGGTAGTCACAGCCTGCCCTCTAAAGACAACCTCTTCCTCCACACAAAACTACATGCAACTAGTTACAGATGGAAATAAAAAAAAACAGAGAGTGTTCCAGAGTTTACCAGAGGAAGGAATGAAAGACTGAGAATACTGATTAAGTCTTGCGTTAGAGAGGTGGACAGAATAGGGGTGAGAGGATGAGCCAAGTCTCATACAGCGAGGCCGCTGGAGCAGGGGAGGCATGCAGTTAGCAAGGTAAGAAGAGCACTTAGCATGAAAATAGCGGTAAAAGAGAGCAAGAGAGGCAATATTGCGGCGATCAGTAAGAGGCTGAACACAGTCAGTCAGAGGAGAGGAGTTGATAAGACGAAAAGCTTTTGATTCCACCCTGTTCAATAGAGCTGTATGTGAAGGATACTCATTACAATGACGGATAAGGCCCCTCTATAGAGTTAGCAGTTAGGGCAGTGAGTAAAACTGGTGGAGACTGCTCAAAACACCTAACTTCATAGAAGCTGCTTTAGCTAAAGAAGAGATGTGAAGTTTCCAGTTTAGATTATAAGTAAATGATAGACCGAGAATGTTCACTGTAGCAGAAGGCGAAAGTTGAGTGTCATTAGAGAGGAGGGGGTAGTTATTTGGAAGGTTGTGTCGAGTTGATAGGTGGAGTAATTGAGTTTTTGAGGCATTGAACAACTCTAAGTTTGCTTTGCCCCAATCACAAATTTTAGGGATATTAGAAGTTAGGCGTTCTGAGGCTTCCCTGCGTGAGCAGTGTACTTCCTGAAGGGTTGGCGGTCTATAGAACATAGAAAATTCATAGAAAAGTGCAAGGTAGTATCATCAGCTTAGGAGTGAGTAGGGCAAGAAGTTTGGTTTAGAAGATCAGTGATGAATAATAGGAAAAAAGTGGGTGATAGGACAGACCCTTGAGGAACACTACTGGTAATGATTTAGGGGAAGAACAGTGACCATGTACCGCAGAGGCAAAAAAACGATGAGAAAGCAAACTTGAGATGAAGTTTCAGAGATAAGGATAGAAGCCGTGGGAGAGTAGTTTGGAAATTAAAGATTTGGGCCTGATTCCATCAAAAGCTTTTGATATGTTTAGAGATATAGCAAAAGTTTCACCAAAATCCCTAAAAGAGGATGATCAAGAGTGAGTAAGGAAAGCCAGAAAATCACCAGTAGAGCGACCTTTAAGGAAGCCATACTGGCGATCAGATAGAGGATTGTGAAGTGCTAGATGTTTCAGAACAGATTCATAAACTTTAGATAAGCAGGAGATTAAGGCAATAGGACCATAGTTTGAAAAATTAGAACGGTCACTCTTTTTTAGGAACAGGCTGAATGTAGGCAAACTTCCAGCAAGAAAGAAAGGTAGATGTAGATAGACAGAGTTTAAAGAGGTTGACTAGGCAAGGTGCAAGCACGGAGGAACAGTTTTGGAGAACAATAGGAGGGACACCATCAGGTCCATAAGCGCTCCGAGGGTTTATGCCAGCAAGGGCATGGAATACATTATTACGAAGGATTTTAATTGGTAGCATGAAATAGTAAGAGTGGGGAGGAGAAGGAGGAACAAGCCCGGAATCATCCAAGGTAAAGTTTTTAGCAAAGGTTTGAGTGAAGAATTCAGCTTTACAGATAGATGAGATGGCATTGGTGCCATCTGGTTGAACTAAAGGAGGGAAAGATGAAGAAGTAAAGTCGTTGAAGATATTTTTGGCTAGATGCCAGATGTCTCGAGGTGAGTTAGATCTCGAAAGATTTTGACACTTTCTATGAATGAAGGAGTTTTTGACAAGTTGAAGAACAGACTTGGCATGATTCCGGCCAGAAATAAAAAGTGCGTGAGACTCAGGTGATGGAAGGCTCAAGAACTTTTGTGGGCCACCTTTCTATCAAGGATAACACGAGAGCAAGCTGTGTTAAACCAGGGTTCTGAAGGTTTAGATCGCGAGAAAGAATGAGGAATGTACGCCTCCATGCCAGACACTATCACCTCTGTTATACACTCAGCACACAGAGATGGGTCCTAACACGGAAGCAGTAATCATTCCAAGGGTAACCAGCATAATACCTCTTCAGGTCTTCCCAAATAGCAGAGGCAAAAAGCCAAAGGCATGGTCGCTTTGGAGGATCTTGAGGAGGTATTGGAGAGATATGACAAGATACAGATATGAGATTGTGATCGGAGGAATCCAACGGAGAAGAAAGGGTGACAGCATAAGCAGAAGGATTAGAGGTTAGGAAAAGATCAGAAATGTTGGATGTATCTCCAATCAATCAATCATGGAGGGCATACGCCGGGGGGCGCGTTTCCTCGCCTACCCTACGGCGCCACTCCTGGCGGTCATGCCTCACGAGTCTCCATGCAGACTCCCTCCCTATACCGAGTAACTCCCAGCAGGAGGCATCGACTTGCCGCAGCCAAGAGTTCTGTGGGCGTCCCCTAGGCCTCCTCCAAGTCGGGTTGTCCCTGACGGAAACAACCCGACAAGCAGGATCGGTTTCCGGGTATCGCGCCACATGCCCATAGTATTATGGTCATATTCCGTTTATAAGTATTTTTTTATAATAAAAAAAGATAAAATAATAGCGGCATTTGGCAACCCCAAACAGGTAAACATTTATGTTGAAAAAACAAAAATACAGGAGAAGGCCCATGAAACCAAAGACAAAAAACGGGAGTCGATCTTGGAGAAGAAGAAAATAGCATATGAGAGAAATGATAATGTGGACACGCTGCTGAAGGATTTTAAATGGCCGCCTACGCGCGTAGGGTTTAAATGTCCTCTCCTGAAAAGTTCTTGTTTTTTATCTTGTTTTTGCCATATCTCCATTAGTTTTCAACCAATTTATTCCCAGTTTGTTTTGTATTATAGATCTAAAGGAGTATTTTTTGTTTTACAAGATGAACAAACTCTAATATTTCATAAAAAAAAAATTTTTTCTTTTACCCATTATTTTAACAAAACTGCACTCAACTAAAAATAAAAAATCATTATAAAAAAATTGAATCAATAAGGGAGATTTCTCTTGTAAAAACTATTGATGTACCTATAATCTTTAATTTTTACTTAAAGCATATTCTTATGTAACCAATATTTTTGCCACAATGATTTTTTTTTAATTACTAGTTTTTATTTTATTTTTTTCACTAAAATAATAAAATCCATGGAATGATAACATAACCTAGGTGAAATACCTTCTACATGAAAGGGGAAATTGCCATACAATCTTCAAAGAAATAAATTAATTTTGAATTCAAAATCACCTATAACAACATCCCACGTTACCTTAACACAAAGTTATAGCAGCGGTATCCTATGATCCTGCGAAGGCATCTAGTACCAAAGACATCAATTTGCCTCTTCAGGTCGGTGTTCAGTGTCCATGTCTCACAACCATAGAGCGACTTGAAGATCCGAATCTTTGTCCGTCTGCACAGGTATCGACAACGCCAAATACTCGTGTTGAGCGAATCCATAACGCCGTGGGCCAGGCCAATCCGCCGTGTGACTTCTTGGCTCAACCCACCATCGTTATGCACTACACTACCAAGGTATGTGAAGTTTTTTAAGATCTCAATGTCCTTGTCACACGCATGGACAGACTACTGTTTCATTCAGTACGCCTCCAAACACCTGGACCTTGGTCTTGGCCCAGGAAACCTTAAGTCCCAAGGGCTTCACCTCCTCGTGCAGTGCCTCTAGAGCCATTACCAGAACCTCCAGTGGCTCAGCGAAGATTGCTGCATCATCAGCAAAAACAAGATCTGTAATCTTGGTGTTGCCGACAGAGGCTCCACAATGACCTTGTTCCACAACTCTGCCTAGTACCCAATCCATGCATGTGTTGAAAAGTGATGGAGCAAGCACACAGCCCTGCCTCACACCTGTATTCACAGGGAAGAAGCTGGACACGCCTCCTCCACACTTCACAGCACTTACAGTCCCGGAGTACAGGCCAGTTAATAGACCAATAATCCTTGCAGGAATCCCACGGAGACGCAGAAGATCCCAGAGTGTCTCTCGATGCACTGAGTCAAACGCCTTCTTGAGATCGACATAGGCTGCAAGCATTCCCTGTCGAAACTCACGTCGGCGCTCCACCAGTACACGAAACACTTGGATACGGTTAGTTGTTGACTTACCGGGCGTGATCCCTGACTGTTCAGGTCTCTGATCCTTCAGCAGGCTATATAGAAAGGTGATGAAGGATGAAGAGTTTGGACTGAGAAAGAAAACAATGAGAGAAAAATAAGGAAAGTAGGAGATAAAAGCTTGTGGGCAGAACACGTAGCTAGTTTTCGTTCTGTTGTTTATCTTTTACTTTGCTCTCTTGATCGGTTTATTATTAGGCATTATCACCTACCTAAAACTTTTTTTCTCCTGCTTTTTTCCCCCTTAATTCTTACATTAGAATAAATCTCAGGACTGGAATTGATTCTTATAATACCTTGTGTGTCTCCAAACAGCAGTACAACTTGATTTGAGGAAGCAGCTTTATCAAATGATATTGTTTAATCTAAGATTTCCTCTAAATTCAGATCAAGTGCTTCTTTTACGTCCTCAGCTATCAAATCAAGAGCAATGGTCATTCTTCCGTTTGTAAATAGGTCATATGTTATTACGTGGTTGTTCTCGAGTCAATCAATCAATCAATCAGGTTCACTATACATGATTCAAATTCCTTATTTTTTGCTTGTTGATTATCACTCATTTTTCTGACCAGATTTAACAACTCTGAATATGTATCATTTCCCAGGGTGTTATTCACACTGTGTACCAATACTTCATCACCAGTGCTATTCCTGACGTTCGAGTTCATGTATTCCAAAATCCTTTTCTTACTTTTCAAAACTTCAACCATTCTGGGAACAACTGACGCGTAGTTGACATTTTCTCTGCTATCATCACCCGCTCTCTTTTCAGCAGTGAAGGCAAAACCCTCTCTATATGGCTAACTACATTTGCTGTATTGAGTTCATCCGAAAGATTGACCCTTTTCAAGTCTAAGGAACATTGTTCATCCTGATCCACCATTTTAATGAAAGCTTCAGTGTCACCATCAGATATATTTCTTAAGCACTTCAGAAAACTTATAACTAAATATACAATTTTTCTATCATTTCCATAGTTATCCTGTAACCTTTCAAACATCACATCATCATCACCGCTCAGGCACATATTTAGAGCATATTGATCTGCCCCATGTGCTTCTTTCACAAGGTATTCGGAATCTTCCTTAAAACTTACATTACCATCAAATTTTGTTGTTTTGAATGCCTTAACTTTCACTTTTAGTTTTCCCAATACATTGTTTTTATTTTCAACCTTACACATTAAGGTCTGCATCTCATTTTTCAACCTCCTGTGTAGACCTGTCAACCAAACAGTTGTCACTCACAAAGACTATGATTTCATCATTTTTACTCTGTAAGACTGAAATGCTTTCACCACACCATAATTGCTTCTCAGTGCGGATAGATGATCACCTCGGTCCACTCCTTCCAGAAATAAGGTAACTTTCCTTGTTAATTTCCCTTTGGCGTTGGCTCTCCGCTTCTTCAGCGTGTTATATTCCTCTTCTCAACCCATGGTGAAGTGGCGCTAAAGCAAGATGAAGTGGTACTGAAGTCGAAATGTACTGGAGGATCAAGGATACGCCACTAGCCGTTAACATTCATTGATTCAATTTCGACCTGCAACAAATGATTACTCAAAACCACAAACAAATGAATAGTGAATCCCATATCAAAAATCCCAACACACACACACGCACACGCACACGCATATATATATATATATATATATATATATATATTATATATATATATAATATATATATATATAATATATATATATATATATATATATATATATATATATATATATATATATATATATATATACGTTTTCCATACGTGTACATGATAACAAATAAAATGAATACATAACTGATAATCATCAACAAATCCTAATCAATCATCTGTAATATCACATTAACAAACCCAATGCTATAAACATATCAGTCACTTAAGTGCCACATCGTCGCCAGCCTTGAACCTTAGTTCAACCCACAGTATATATATCCAGTCCTCACATAAACATCACTGCACCGGTTCTGCAAGCCCAAGCATGAAATACACTGAACCACAAACTGCTGTTAGGCAATCATAGAAGGTTAAGAGACTGCAACTGGTAAATGGTAAATGTACAGCATATATAAACATCACCCTATATCCTCCTCCACACATAGTACAGTGTAAAATTATGCATACGTACCACGAATATTGATGTACAAATCACACCCCATCACTCTGATACCGAAAAGGTACTATTGCTGCACAACTCACTACCTAGCTGATTCCCGACCGGCCGGGCAGCCACCACCACAACAACACGAGGTCAACAAATGCTAAACACAATGCGCATCATCCATACATGCCAAACAACTCGGTCCAGTAATAAGTATATACCCTACGTGATACAATTTAAATATTGGAATGTCCTGAAAATAAACACAGAAGGAAAGAAATATCATGCTAATGATACACGCCGCCCCCACAAAAATAGATAACATGTTGTATGATAGATGGAACCTAAACGTGAAACTGAAATAAATTACACTTGTTCCTCAATGGACAGGAATACAATCAATCTATGTACAGATCTACACATGAGCTTATCCTTACTTACATCATATCCTTTACCATCCTTTATTATCTTGTACCTCAATGTAACATCTCGCACATTGCCATCACATCCCTGTTCAGCTTTGACCACTTGTGTTAATTTCCACGCATCTCTTACAATATTGCTATCTTGTATTAAAACTATATCACCAACCCTGACATTCCTCCTTATTGTATGCCATTTCTGCCTGCATAGCATAGTTGAGAAATAATCCTTCTACCATTTTTTCCAGTATGAGTCTACAATCCTTTGAACAAATGCTAGTCTCCATTTAAAGTTATCATTAACTTCATATATACCACTTGGACAGTGACTGCTAGACCGACCAAGCAACAAGTCATTGTGACACAAATAACTGCCTAACTCCAAATTGAATGCAGGTTTTACTCCAATGGATCTTTCGTTCAACATATTTGAAATACTGAACATGGCAGTCTGTAAGTCTCCAAAGGCTAGAGTAGAATCACCAACTGTGATGCACAAACACCTGTTGATTGATTTAATTATCGACTCACTTGCTCCATTTTATCAAGGTGCATCACTTGGTTTACTAAATTTCCATGTAGCACCTTCCTCCATGCCAATCCTTTCAAGCTTCTCCTTATCTGATATTAATTGAGTCCCTTTATCAGAATACATGAATTTTGGAGCACCTCTGATTGCAATGAACCTTTGAAACGTTGATCAAAAAATCCTTGGCGTTAAATCCCTCATCCAAATCCAATTACACTGCCCTGGTGACCAAACAATTGAATACGACATCATATGCCTTACTACGGATTCTCTTTTTTACCGTATCTTTTTTTGTGAATAGCCCGAAGAAGTCCACTGCTGTGTGGTAGAAAGATGTAGCAGGTTTCAGTCTTTCAGCCCTCACTTGACGCATACATTGCTTTTCTGTCCTTTTCTCTAGCTTCCTACATACAACACATTTCTCTTTAGTAGTCTGGATAATTTTCCTGGCACGAGGAACCCAAATTTTCTCTGCAATTTTGTTAAGTGGTTTCAATTCCAGCATGATCGCTCTTATGTAGGCTTTTTATATACAACTTCGTCAATGGATGGTAAGATGGTATCAAAACAAAGCTTTCCTGGTTCCAATTTTACTTTAACCACTTGGATATTCTTTCACCTACTACAATCACTCCATCATTGAGTTTAGGCCCCAATCTCTTGAACCTGATCTACCGATCAATCATGTCCCTTTGCATTTTTTTCACCCACATCAATTCTGCTTCCTTTACATCCCCAACTGTAGGTTCCTTCAACATACCCTTCAAAGATTTATATTTGAATACAGTTCTAACTCGGCAAGTAGCTCTCAGTAGTTTTGAATGAAATCTCTCCAGACTGATTTCACTTAAGGTTGTGGCTTCCTTTCTGGTAATAGTCATGATAATGCCAGCCCTGTCTGGTGTTTGTTCCTCACAAGTTCGTATGATAGGCCATTCTGTGACTGGAAGGGTTAAAAATCAATGTCCATTTTGCCAGATGGAATCCTCCCCCATTTCTTTAGGGTCACATGGTTTTGAGGTTAAGTCTCCAACATTCATACCTGAGTCAATCCACCACCACTCTCTCAGATCTGTTTTGCTTTGAATCTCTGCTATACGGACAGCTACAAAAGTATTGAAACCTTGGGATTCCTTCTGGATAAGTCTACAATATGAAATACTGATTCAAAATCCCAATTAAACTGCTTTATAATAGTTTCCCTCAGCTTTGCTGCCATAAGAACACCACAGAGCTCCAAGCAAGGAATAGACAATGGTTTTACTGGTGCAATTTTGTTCTTTGCTACAATCACACTTGCAACAAACAGGTTTTCATCAATCTGCCATTTTATATATGCACATGTTCCGCATGGTTTTAGGTTCCTCCTGAATGTCAAGTCCTCCAATTCATACAAATTCACAAAAAATTGTTTCCACTTATTCACCATAGAATTATCTAAGGAGTCATCACAATCAATTCGCTTATCCCCTGAAGGTCATATTGTAATCATGGACCTCATCAACATTTTTGCTTGCAGTCTTACATTCACAGCAAATCCCAAAGGATCAATACAATGATGCAATTTGGCTAAGGATCATTCTGCGGGTCAAATTTGGGGGAAACTTGATTTTAATTCCGTGCTTCTGTAAATTCGGACCAGTCTTCATCTTCCTTACTCTTGGAGAGAAATTGACATTTACAGAAAAGAAAAAATAGTCCTCTTTAGGCTTCCACTTTAGACCTAAAATTTTCTCACAATTTGATTCCATAACATTGACCTCATGACTCTCATAGTAACCACTGATTACCCAATACTTTACATGGAAACCTCCCATGGCAAGAATCTCTTCTGTATCATGAATTAGGCTAAATGTTCTGTCTACATCATCAGTAGAATGGAGTATGTCATCCACATAAGTGTTGTTCATAATCATGTCTTTCACTTCTGGAAAATCACTGCCAAATTTATGGACCGCTAATGTGGCTATGATTCTACTTGGTCTATCTCCAAATGCTAGAGTTCAGCACATAATGATCTGGTTGTCTATTGCTGTCAATGTCTCTCCACAAAAAAACAATGTGCATAGGGGTTGAGCTGGACTCTGGTTTTAATACCTCATGATGATGGATATCCGGTGGTGGCTGGATCCTTTCCAAGTGAGGAGTGAGTGCCCTCTACCTCCCATAGCTCATTCCCCCCTCTGTTTCTCCTCTTCTGTGCCTCCCCTTTTTTCCTTTTTTGGGCAGCCAGGGTTCTTTCCCTCAGGGATAACAGTATCCCTGCCCATGGCTGACCTAGCTGATTGGGGGTGGGGCTTGCAACCCTTCCCTGTAAAAAACATCCACACCCTCCACCAATGTTAGAGGCAGAGGTATGCTGGGGGGTCCGACCATGCAGACCTCTCGGGTACCGAGGAAACAGTGAGGCCAGCCTACCGGTATGACGGATGCAAGGGAAAGCTTGCGGGAGCCCTGTGTCCAGAGAGGGAAAGGAGGACCCCTAGCCCTATTTCTAAATTTGGGGGCGTCAGTGGGGCTGCAGATGTGGCGCCTACACGTTGGACCACTCCTGGGGTGAACCTTTAAAAGGTTCTGCGTGTGGGCTCCTGAAATGTCCTGAGTCTCTCAGAGGATCACCGACTGCCTCATTTATTGGATGAGCTCAGTAGGCCGAGGGTGGATATAGTGGGGCTCTCTGAGACAAGGAGGCCTGGCAGTGGCAAGACCAGTAGTAAGGGCTTTACTTACTACTGGTCCGGCATGAGCAATGGTCACCATGTCAAGGGGGTAGCCATAGACATCTCCAGCAGACTGCAGCCATCTGTTGTACAGGTTACTCCGGTTGATGAGCGTATAATGCGATTAAAGCTGAAGCACAGTTTAGGCTTCATGTATGTTGTTGAAGTGTATGTTCCTACCGAGGTGTGTGAAACTGAAGAGAAGGAGATGTTCTACGCAAGATGAAGTGGTGTTGAAGTCGAAATGTACTGGAGGGTCAAGGATGCGCCACTAGCCGTTAACATTCATATCACTTAGTGCACCTCCTTGTTTTAGGATACGAGAATCCTGAAATAAGACAAAGAATTCACCCTTGGACGCTACTATCAAAGTTGTTCGCATCATGCTCTCAAATTTACTAATGAAGGAAATAGGAAATTATCGAGGTCTTATATGTAAGAAACATGTAGCGCTGTATCCATCCTCAAGGAAAATCGGTTTTCCATTTTGATTGACGATCAATATAGAAATATTCTGTATATCTGGAGAAATCAATTGTTTGTACATAATGGGATTAACTCCTTTACTTGTTGCACCATGAGAAAGTGAAATTGTATGTAAAGAGTTCACAATTTGATTTCCAAAACGAGTAGGAGCTACTATGTCAGAAGAGTATATACATACAAGTAATCATGCTCAGAGTCTGGACGAACTGAGCGTGGGGCAATTATCTTTTTTGGTGGTGGTTTGGATGGGGGATTCGTAGATAGTGATGATGGTGGTAAGGAGACTACGGAATTTTCTTTTTCCTAGTTCTAATGCCATAAGTGAAGCAAACTTTACGTATATATCTTTATACAGTCTGTCCTCTGCAGGTTCCACTATTACCATGTTCATCGCTACTTTGTCAAGTAAAGTATCATAATAGATCATTTTTGAATAAGGAAAAATAGTCAAGGTAGGTCCCTTGAAGTATTTCTCTTAAATCCGTCATTGACTAGTAATTGATCGCTGTATTAATAATATTGAAAAGATGTTAAGATTCTTAAAATTTGAAACGATGCTTTCTTTGGCAAATGATTATAAAAGTTATACTCATAATCAGTTGTGATAGATTGTTTAATTCGAGAATTAAATTCAATACCGCATTTTGGGTCTTCTGCCCGTATACAATAGTAGAATATGGGAAACAAAATATTACTCAATCCAACTTCATAATCCCTGTTAGAGTTCAATGACAGAGGTAGGATGTGATTCTCAAATTTTGATGAGGTATTTTTTAGGAAATATTTTGCTGTCTGCGATTGATATATATATATATATATATATATATATATATATATATATATATATATATATATATATATATATATATATATATATATATATATCTATATAGATAGATATATATATATATATATATACAGTATATATATTATGTAGAAGGGAGGCGGCCAAGGGCAACTGAAATAAAACAAAAAAGCCCATTGTAGTGCCGGTCCCTGGAAAGTTCAGATTCATGAACTAAAAGAATGGGATAAGTGTCTTGATACCTCTCTCTTGAAACAGTTCAAGTCATAGGCAGGTGGAAATACAGAAGCAGGGAGAGAGTTCCAGAGTTTACCAGAGAAAGGGATGAAAGACTGAGAAAACTGTTAACTCTTGCATTAGCGAGGTGGACAGAATAGGGATGA
>CM035193.1:14886544-14918199 GCA_020233015.1 Callinectes sapidus
GAGAGAGAGAGAGAGAGAGAGAGAGAGAGAGAGAGAGAGAGAGAGAGAGAGAGAGAGAGAGAGCTTGAAACACGGGAAGAGTGGTGGTGAGAACAGCATTCAATTGAGTTATGGTTCAGTTACTGGAGGGGAGTTAAAAGATGAAAGATGCAAGAAACTGCCCTGACATTACAATAAGTATCAGGACTTTTAGTTTTTATTTTGAAGATATCCGAATTACCAGAGAGAGAGAGAGAGAGAGAGAGAGAGAGAGAGAACGCTTGGATGGAGGAGACATTGAGTGGAGTTGACAAAAAGAGGTGTGGCTTAATGTACACGCCATGACTCCTGGCCTATCATATTTACCTGTTCAAATCCCTGGAGTTAACATGTGGCTTTAGCTGTAGGAAAGTTGTTTCGCCAAGTAGGGAGCAGACTGTAGATAAGAGCAAAGTAGAAGGGAAAAAAGAAAAAAAAAGGAAAGCACAGGTAGGAGAGGGACACTAATCCTTTCTGTCAACTCCACATCTCACCCTTTTCCGCCCTCAAAGCTGCCAGAGACGGTGCATAATCTGAAAAAAAAGCGTTGCAATTAGGTCGCCGAAGGAAGGTGGGGTGAGTTAAGGGTGTTGATGCTACAGATATGAGTGTGTGGAAGGCCAGCCAGTACGTAAGACCACCGTGAATTCCTCCGTGTGGCTCTCAGGGTATGTTGTGGGTGAAATTGAAATGTGTGGGCTTGTAGGAAGTATGGTAATGGTAGTGGTAACAGTAGTAGTAGTAGTAGTAGAAGTAGTCGTAGTAGTGGTGGTGGTGGTGGTGGTTTGAGAGAAGTTTCAAGACACATGCAAAGATCTGAACTGTTTCTTTTTAGTTTTTAGTTATCTTTCTTTTCGGGAGAGACAATTAGTGTCTTTTTTTCTTCATCTACACCTGAACTCACTTTTACTCTCGCGTTTTCCTCCCTTCTGAATAAAGAAATAGTACTGATAGTCACATTTCAAGATCACTGTATAATTTTTGTATGATACATTTCTTAGAAAGGTAATAAAACAAGACCGCGGAAGCATGTATATGTATATTTGTAATAGGTAATCATTCATTGTAGAATTATGATAAGAATTGATAACCTGGTGGCTTACAAGTCATGTATATTTTAGGGAAAAGACAAAAGAATAAGAAATGGGAGGACTTTAGAGATGAGGAGGATTGGAGACAGAAAAGTACATAATGAGGAAAAAGACGAGAGTTAGGAATGGAGGATTGCAGGCATGGGAAAGGTTTGAGGCAGGAAAGTTAAGGAAAAAGACAAAATTAAGGAATTTGAGGACTGCAAGGATGGGAGGACTCAAGGCATGGGGAGAAGTGGAGACAGGAAAGTTTAGGAGAAAGACGAGTAGGATTGCAAGCATGGGGAAAAATGGAGACAGGAAAGTTAAGGAAAAGACAAGATTAAGGAAAGGAAGGATTGCAGAGATGAGGTGAGACTGAAGGCTTGGGAAAGAATAGAGACAGGAAAGTTAAAGAAAAGAATAAGATTTAAGAAAATGAAGGACGGTAGGCAGCCATGGGGGAGAAATGGAGACAGAAAAGTTGAGGAAAAGAACCAAATTAAGGAATGGAAGGACTGCAGCCATGGAGTGAGAGAAAAGTTCAGGAATAAAAAAAAAAAACAAGAGTTAGGAATGTAAGATTGCAGCCATAGAGAAAAATGGAAACAGGAAAGTTAAGGAAAAAACAAGATTAAAGAATGGAAGATTTGCGAACATGGGTAAGAGTGGAGACGGGAAGGTTGTGAGGGTGAAGGCGTCAAGACAACTCTATGCATAACAAGCAGGATAATAATGAGATGTCTGTATCTTGTGCTCTTGAATATAATGCTTTTCTATCACCAGTAGTGTCATCTTCAGCTTCTTCTCCTTATCTTCCTGTGTGCAAATTATAATATTTTCTTTTAGGTTCTACTCTCTTACCATCCTCTCTTTATCTTTTATCCTCCTATTTTCTCCCCTCACCTCTTGGATCCCTTTTCGCATTCTTCCCTCTCCTGTTATTGCTTCTCTTTTCTCCTTTCATTTTACTGTAGTCACTTTATCCTCTTTGCATTGCCCTTTCCTCATATTTCCCTCATATTCCTGCCATTATATGTATGTTTCTGTGCTGTGCTCCCTGTGTCCTGCCTCTTTACTTCAGGTGTTCCATTCCTTCCCTCCTTCAGTGTGCCCTCATTTGCTCATCATTAGCACACATTAGGGATGGGAAGGAGAACGGACTGAAAAAGAATAAAAGAGCTATTAGAGAGAGAGAGAGAGAGAGAGAGAGAGAGAGAGAGAGAGAGAGAGAGAGAGTTAGTCTATGGATGGGTTTTGCCATATTTAAGTAAAGAGTGTTGGGTGATGTGTCGGTCTTCTTTATTGTGTTAGTCACATGTTTACTTACATGTAGTATCTAGGTATGTGTTGTTTTGTATCAGAAAATGTATAATAGAAATATTATTTCTTACTCTTAGGTAGATTGTGTACCAGATGTTTATCAGTTTATCTTGTTGAAATGTCATACTAATACTAATGAATTTGCGATTTTAATGCCTTCTTTTGTTTCTCTTCAGATGGAAAGTGGAGTGGCCTGTCATTCTCAGTGCAGCCTGTGGACACTGTGGTGCGACGGCGGGGCCCAGCGTGGCTGCACTGTATGGCACGGGGTCAGCCTGAGCCGACCCTTACCTGGCACCGCGACAACTCCCCAATCGACACCACAAGTGACTCCCGCAGGTATAACAATCTGTGCCAACACTTGTCATGAGCAGTGCAGTGTTCTCACAGTCAACACAGGAAACAAGTAACACTCCCCTTTGCATCTCACTCCAGGTATGTGCTACCTAATGGGACGCTGCACTTCACTTGGGTGAATGGGCCCAGGTCAGAACAGACTGATGAGGGAATCTACCACTGCCAAGCCTCCTCCCCTGGTGTGGGCACTATTGTGTCCACTGGTGCCAGGTTAAGCATTGTGGGTAAGTGACACAACACTCATTTACTGAAATATAAATTAATGTTTTTTGTGTGTTCTCAGGTACTGTAAACATGTGTGAACTTTGTCACACAATTGCAAGACTCAACAGTTGATGCATTGGTCATTGAATTTTGGGATGGGAATGGAAATATTTAATTTCCATATATATATATATATATATATATATAATATATATATATTATATATATATATATATATATCTATTATATATATATATATATATATATAAAGTCATCTGCTTCCATATTTAAAATCACTAATCTCATTATCAGAGTCAAGTATGACTACATTACAAGTCAATAGTTTTATATGTTTGTCAGTCACATTCAATGAGTGTGACCTTGCAGCATCAGCAGCAGGGCTAGCACTGGACAATTGGATTCCTCATGATAACAGCATGATCTACATTAATGACATGTTTAACATAGTGCCCTTCCTTCCCCATTGAGACAATATAAGCATGGTAATAATTCCAACATATAAAGTGAAAACTATTGTTTAGACAAAATTGACCTTGTTTTAATCATTAATGTGGATCTTACTTTTCCACAATTGACATGGGCAGTGAAAATTCCATTTTGAAACAAAAAGGAGTCTGTTTCATCATTTATGTCAACTACACCCTGCCACACTTTACTTGACTAGTTCTTATGACTCACTACCACCACTAGCTCATCTCAGTGATCTTTGTCTGCACATACATGAAGGTCATTCTCTTTGTAATACTCATCTGTGATTGAGTAATATCAAATGTTGTACCAAAGGCCACAAACCATCACACCATTCTTAGGACATCTTTTGATTTAGAAAGAACTGGTCAGTAAATCTTGGAAGGATTACAACCATGAAGCTTGCCACTAGAGGAAAGAAACATTTTGATATCATATTTTCCAAGAGAAGCTTATGAATTGTTTGTACAGAGCAAGACATGTGGCTGGCTTGGTCAACAAACCCATATTGTTTTCACACTGAAAAACCAATTGTTCTACCAACACTTAACCTTGAGCTTCATTAACTACATTCAGTTTTTATTCATTACAAAACATGTTATAGTTGTAGATACATATAGCAGCAGTAATAGCAACTTAGTCTAGTGTATAATTAAACACAACAAGAGCCATTCACTCTTTCCTTTATTCATACTAGTTAATTAAAGAAAGGAACTATGTACAAAGTCTGATTGTATTGCATGTGAAAAGTCACAGCAAGTATTGTACATACTTTCACAGGGGAATGTGCATTTATGAATCAGATAGCATTAACTAATCCTGTGCCAACCATTGGCTCACCTAACACCACTCATGCTTCATTTCTTTTCTCACAGGCGGCTGGGAAGAGGATGGTAATGCCAAACTTTGATCTTGTGCATGATATTATTATGTAATATGCATTCTACAGTCAAGCAGTCAGTTGAATGCCCAAGTTTCTTGGTCTTATGCATTTTCAAGCAGCATTTCTCAGCAGCATAAAGAATGATAGCCTGAATAATCAATACTGTCTCAATATTGTTTTCATTTTGAAAACCTTTTTCTTTCTCTATATGAGCAATGTTTCTATGTCCTTATCTCTCTTGTTTCAATGGAATAGTATAATTGCACTTTATCCAAATTTTACCATATAATTTTGTGTGCTTACATTTTTTTCATTAAACTTTTTTAGATGAATTTCCTCTGATGCCCAGTGTATGGGAATAATGTTTTAGTGGCTTACTGATTTTCATCTTCCTCCCCTTGATGTAAATTATAGAAGTCTTTTGGATGAATATTGTTGCTGGAATGTGCTTTGCATAGGCCTAAGTACCATTAACAACTAATACATTGCCTACAGCTGTGTATGTGTTACTTTCCATATGGTAAGAGGGACATGACTGGGTTGCATCCTTCTTGGTTAGAAGAATACTGTTACTGTATTAATGTGTGTCATGTGAAGCAATGAAAAGTTATACATAAAGGAGCAAAGAATACCTTGATGTGTATTTTCACTTTTGCAGTAGAACAAGACTGATGTCAGGGATACCCTCCTACAAGGGGAATGATGTCCTAGAATAGATAGATAATCTGGTCCAACTTGAAATGTTGGGGTCATATTGTATTATGAGAGTAAATAATCTGAAATATTTCAAAGCTGATTTATTAACTAAGGAAATAGGAAAGGAATAAGTTAGCATTTGCACCCCAGGGAAGGATGTCATGCTTTCAATGACACAAAGATTCTCGGCTGAAGACACAGCTTTCTTCCTTCAGCTCTGCCAAAATTTGATGAGCAGCCTCAGGACATGGTAGTGTTTGAGGGAGAACGTGCCAGGTTTCCATGTGCCCTTGCCAGCACCCCGTCACCCACCATCAAATGGTTCAGAAACAGTCATCCACTAGAGCTTGATTCACGGATGACTCGCCTTCCATCTGGTGAGTGTTCATAGAAGTTTGTTATCATCAGAATCCAAAAGTTTAATTTACAACCACTGCCACACTGTAGCTATTAAACTTATCCTTTTTCCTGCATCTCTTCTCATGTCTCATATCTTGTATTTATATTTTGCTGTCACAACAACTATATCCTCATACAACCTTCCTGTTGCTTCCACATTGTGGTTCAAAACTAAACACCGAGTTAATTCCCTGCAAATTTTTCTCACTTCATTCTTCAATTCTTCTCACCAGAGCAATATTTTCACTTCACAATCAAGTATAGTACTGTATTTTCTTACTCATTGTTTACTTATAGTCCTTGACATTATGTATAGTAGTAGTAGAAGTGCATTGCTTCACAAAGTGGCTTTAGTTTACATGGTCCCTTTTTAAACAGGTGCCTTAGAAATAGAGAATGTAGCCACAACAGATGAAGGTGAATACTACTGCCAGGCCAGTAGCCTTGACAAGAGCAAAGTGTCACAGCAAGCTACACTCACCGTGCAGGAAGCCTATGCTCTCCGAGACACTCAGCGACCTGTGTTTATTGCTCGGCCAAAATCTGCTGTTGGTAAAGTTGGAGACAACATCACTCTTGATTGCGCTGCCAATGGATACCCAGAGCCAACCGTTGTGTGGCTGAAGGACGGAGCAACAATTGACATGGCGTAAGTTATATATAACTGATCAGCTATAGTAACAAATGTCTTTTTATAAATGCATGTTTTCTGGTAGGGAAGGATTGTTAAATGGTTTGAGATTGTATGAATTTGGTGATAAATTGTTGGAGAAAGTGAAAAGTTTTCATGTGAATCTTACATTATTTGGTGTTCATGCAGATGTTGTTAAGGAAATGAATAAGGTGAAGTTAGGTTGAGGTTTGAGGATGGTGAATGCTGCTGGTACAGAGAAAAATCTGAATGAGCTGCTGTTTGCTGATAATAATGAATTGGTATAGAAAAAAAAGAAATATGTATAAAAGATTATACAACATAGTGCATCAGCCCTTACTTTTGGGAGAGCTATTAGTATATGAAATTAGTGTGCCTTATTTCTCATGTAATTTAAAAAAATTCTTTATGAATTTTTTTTTTTTTTTTTTTCAGGGACTTGGACACACGTTTCTTATTTTTTGGCACCACGAGAAGTTTGCAGATAATTGGACTTAAGCAGGAGGATAAAGGGACATACATGTGTCGAGCAGAGAACAGGGAAGATTCTGTGGATGCTGTGGCTCATATACAAGTTCAAGGTGAGCACAAGTACTTTGGTTGTGTGTGTGTGTCTGTGTCTGTGGTAGGGAGGTATTGTGTGAAATTAATTTATTAGTGGGTGTAGTTGTGTGAATATAAAATGTGTGAAATTAAATACAATAATTACTTACTTGTGTAAATGATCATCACTGACATGTAAACATTGATATGACAGTTGCTCCAAGATTTGTGAAGCAGCCTGTCAGCACACTGGCATATGAAAAAGAAGATGTGGAGTTGGAGTGTAATGTGTACGGTGAACCTGAGCCGACCGTCTACTGGCTGAAGAACGGTGAATTGCTTGTTGAAACTGAATATTTTCAGGTGAGTGTTTGCTTTGTTAATTATTATATTGCATAGATAAACTCTTTCATTTACATTTTTTTTCAAATGGGTTGAAGATTGACAATGAAAACTGTAGAAGACTTTTATTGTTAATTTGGCTATAGTTAACACTCGAACATATCTCAGATTGTTGGTGGCAACAACTTGAAGATCCTGGGATTGGTGCGGGAGGACTCAGGGATGTACCAGTGTGTGGCGCGCAACTCAGCAGGGGCCACTCAGGCTGCCGCTCAGCTGCGAGTCCTCAAGTCAAGTAAGTGCTGGAAGTTTCCTAAAAACAGATTGTTTCCATGTTGTAACCCTTCTTTTGCATTTATAAGTACTCACATGTTGTGAACTGTGTAGGACATAGGGAGTGTAATCTTTGCTGTTTTAAATTGTCAGTGAGCTCAAGCTGATAACATTTTCCTTATCATCAAACAGACAAATGAGCATTTCATTAGGTATCTACAGTTACGATACAGTACTAAAATTGTAGCTTAAAATTTTGTTTGATTTATTTATATTGGTGCATGTGCTTCATAGCATGCATGTACATAATATTTTGATCTGTGTTCATAACCTTGAGGACTGGATCAAAAGTGTAGCACACTCCACGGGTAAAGCATATCCTCCTTTTATTGGATTTTATTTTTTCCCTCTCTACTTAATTTGTTTTTTTCCCTTGGTCAGCTTTCCTTGTTCATTATATATATATATATATATATATATATATATATATATAAATATATGACTATATATATATATATATATATATATATATATATATATATATATATATATATATATATACAGTATATATATATATATTCAGACTAAGTGGCATTAAATCCCCAGTGGGCTACAGGAATGTTTGACCAGTCACTTAGATTCTTTTCATTGTTTTTATTAATTTTTACTAAATTGTAATTTACTTTTGTTGTGGTATTGTGATAATGAGTTGTCTGGGGTCACCCTCAGGAAGGAGCATGCCCTCAGACCCCACAGCCACCACCACCATCAGCACAATCATTCAAGGTGAGTTCCTTCTAGTCATTGCTTTCAGTACTAACGTAAGTGAGACTTTTGTGTGCGTAGATATGACTCTTCACTCCTGGACTGGTTGCAGGTTGTGGGGTAAGATAAGAGAATACCTAGAACATTTTTCTGTATCATGTATTACTTTTCTTTTTGTTCAATCTATGTTGTTCTTGATATCTCAAAAACTTATTTCTAAAGCATGAAAAGCCAAGTAGCAACAGGATTTTTTAAGTTTGAAACTCCACTTGGATCATGAGGTTCACTGTAACCTGATTGGTAAGGTGCCTTGTGCTATGAGTGCCTTGGCAAGGGCTGATACTTTTGTTCCTGTATTGATTGACATTGTTCAAGTTTATTGTGCCTCCTGAATCTGTATTGTATTTTAGATGTTATTTTTGTCACATATCTACTATCAAGTAAATAACTATTAATAAGGACTAAATATATTGCCTAATGAGAATATTCTTCACATGAAGATGTTTAATTTTTCTTTGCAGGCATTCCTGAGAGAGGCTCTTACCTTCCCAAAGATCGAGACTCAGATAGGGTTCACCCTCAGGCTCCCTCTGCACCAAGACTCCTTCAGGCCATCATTGCCAGCAACAGGTTCATCACACTAGCCTGGCATGAACCTGAATTCAATAATGACCATATTGTTGGCTACTCAGTGTTCTACAGGCAGGAAGACTCTCTCAGGTGAGGATTGTATTTGTGGTAAGTCTTTATTTGGTTTATTGTCTGTGTACTACTTCCTAATAGTTATTCATTATTATTATTATTATTATTATTATTATTATTATTATTATTATTATTATTATTATTATTATTATTATTATTTTCATTATCATCATCATCATCATCATCATCATCATTATACCAGATAAAAAAAAATTATTTCAGTGGGCTACACTTCTTCCCCCTATTCACAAGAAGAACTCACTGTAAAAGACTTCTAGATATTCACAGCTTATTCCATGTAGGTAAGTCATTTTTACCACCTTAATCCACTTCATTGCAGAGAGCGTGTTCAAAACGTGAGTGCCAGCTCCTCTAGTGAAGGACTTGACGAGTATAAAACTCAGATCAGTGACCTCATCCCTGGGAGCAACTATATGGTGCGAGTGGTAGCCCACACCTCCAATGGACTGGTTGGAGCCTCCACTGAGGATGTGCGGGTGTTCACCAAACCTGACCTTGATCTTCCTTCAGCCCCAGAAAATCTTAAAGTAGTTCCTACCTCTCCAACAAGTTTGGAAGTCACTTGGATGCCTCCAAGATTAGCAAGAACACCCATCATTAATTATACCATGTTTTATATGCAGGTGTGTATAGAATTCTATGATCTTTAAGTGGTTGACTTACTTTTTGTCTTAGACTGCCCTCTGCTGTGTAGAAATACAATACTGTAGTGTTGTAGATGAATTAATTGATAATAGTAAGCTCTCAGATTTAATCAGTTTTAAATGTTTCTTACTTTTTTTTAGGTTGGGTCAGCAGAAGAACATGAAGTGGAAGTCACTGGTACATCTTATGATCTTCAAGGTCTTGACCAGTTTACAGAGTATAGTGTGTGGTTGACAGCTGTCAATGGCAATGGTAGAGGAGATGCCACACCAGAAGTCACTGCCAGAACCTTCTCAGACGTGCCCTCAAAGGAGCCACAAAATGTTACTGTTGAGGCAGCCAGCTCAGAAGTAAGCTCAAAAAAATTTCCTTTGCAAACCCATCATTTAGGATTTGACTTCAAGTATCTTTGGAAACATCAGCAATGTTTTGTTTTTGTTTATGGCAAAATTATTTTCATTCTTCTTAAAGGTAAAAGATACATTGGATTTTAAGTCGGGTCTGCATAATGTTCTCTCAGGGTGTCATTTTTGTCTTATTCCACTGAACAGTTTATGCATATGTCTTCTTTTTCAGAGTCTAATCATCAGATGGGAACCTCCACCAACCGAACACCAGAATGGAATCATCACTGGTTACAAGATCCGTTACAAAGAACGAGGCAAATCAGGTTCCGTCAAAACAAGAACCACAGATGGTAACCGAAGACTCTTTCCACTTACAGAGCTGAAGAAAAGCACTCCATACTCCATTAAGGTATGCTTTACATTCACCTTGTTTCATATATATATATATATATATATATATATATATATATATGGGATGAAGTGGAAATTTTATTTATTGTATAAGTTAGTGCCCAAAATGAAATGCTCTAACCAAAACAATTGTTCTTATTTAAGTTAATGTAAATCAATTAATTTGTTCTAGCGCTTAAAACATTGCATCTTTACATTCTCAATGTTTGTGTTAAAGAACAATTCTATTTGTAACACTAGCCTTCCACAAATTATTGTCTCAAACATTATTTCATCCATCTGCTTTTCATTTACCCGTTCTCAGTTCCATTCAGTTTTGGTATTGTTAGAAACAATTTATAATTCTAGAAATTTTACATTATTTTTTTCTTACTGATTGATTTCTCAAAATAGATCACAGATGACTGAATTTGAATAAGGCTTCTTAATTCACTTGCTTTGAACACACATTCATGAATCTCTTGCACTGAAAAGTATACCCCAAGAAATTCTTATATTTCTCTTTTGCAATTAATTCGCCAGTCATACAATTATTAATTATTAACTGAAATTCAATCATGATTTAATATACTGCTTAAAATTTTCAGCTTGCTGCCCTCACTGTCAATGGAACAGGTCCATACACAATGTCTAAGCAGGCAGAGACATTTGCTAATGACCTGGATGAAAACCGAGTCCCAGACAAACCTGTCAGTTTGAAAGGTAATATCAGAATTTAGTGGTCATCATCATAATCATAATTTGTCATCATCTTACCCAAGTGTTTTGGGATTGGGAATTTATTGATGTAATTAATTTATGAAAATATAAATAAAAAGCCTTTACTATGTGATTGTTTTTCATGGGATACCAACAGCTGTGGCACTGACAGACCACATCCGTGTGCGATGGCAGCCCCCGGCACAGCGCAATGTGATGCTGCGTGGCTACACTCTTGGTTGGGGCCGGGGAGTGCCAGACATATATTCCAAAATCGTGGACAGCAATAAACACAATTACATAATCGATAAACTAGGTACTTATAGCTGTCAGGTCAACCTTTCTGTATGTGAAATATATATCATATATCACAGCTTTAAACTACATTGCTCTTTACTACAAGGTGATTATTCCTTCTCATTTATGATGCTGTCTTTACAAGATCTTTAATATATATATGGTAAATTTCCACCTCCTCAGAACCAAACACAGAGTATGTGATTAGCCTGCGGGCCTTCAATGGTGTGGGAGAGGGCCAGCCAGTGTATGAACAAGTGCGCACCCGCCCAGTTGAGGAGGAAATAGCACCAACGCTTGAGACTCCAGTGGGTGTGAAGGCGGTGGTGCTGACGCCCTTCACAGTAGCACTGCAGTGGACAGACACCACACTGAACAGAAATCAAGTCAGTGTTGATGTTATATAGTACTGAATCACACCAGCACCCACAATACTCTCCTCTCTTTGTCACCACTAGCAATCCCTCTGTCATTTTCCTCATCCATTTCATATCTTCCGAGGCATTTCAAACCTTGCTCCACTAATCTCCTTATTACCCCCTGACACTCACTCTATCATTATATTCACTCTTCTCTGTTCATGTTGCCCAGTTGTCCTCAGAGTATTCAAAGTGTTGTGCTTGTTGGGAGTCCAGATTTTTTAAGTAATGGCCCATTGTTCATATTATGGTAATTAAGTGAGAGTGAATAAAATATGGCAAGTGATGAAACTACTCCAGTTTCAGGCTTCAGTGATCCTTTTGTCTTAACTCATGAAATATTGTATTACAAGTTCCAGTCTCCATTAGTCTATGTGAATATTTTTGCTCTTTTCAGCTACTTCATTGATTCTCAAGTGTGTATAATTCAGACTTTCAAGTAATTCAATATACTGAAGATTTATTTTATCCTTTCACTCTCCCTAAAGTATATCATATTTAACACTGTTAAATAATTTATGTAAATTTCAAGTGTCTCAAATTAATGCTGTAATGTTGTGCCTTTGCAGTACATCAGTGATACAAGATACTACACCGTGCGCTACACCACATTCTCCTCAGCATCATCCTCCAGCCCACGTTTCCGCTACATCAATGCAACAGACGTGACCTGTCTCATTGACAACCTTAGGCCATCAACAGTATATGAATTTGCTGTGAAAACAATTAAGGTAAAGACTATTACTTTAATTTTGTCCTCAGTTCTAACTGAAATGAGAACTGATACAGATTTTTGTTAGATGTAGAGACCCACAGTGGCAGTATATTTGCTGCTTACATTATTATTTATTTATTGTCTCTGCTATTATCTACTGTAAGAGAAAGAAAAGTTATTAACTTATCTTCAACAGTTGTATCCCATCACTCACCTCAGCACCTTTTGTTTACTTCCAACAGGGTAAGCGTGAGTCTCCTTGGAGTCTGGTTGCCTCCAACACAACACTGGTGGCCCGTCCATCATCTCCACCTCGAGATGTAACAGTCGTCACCATCCCTGATGAACCCTCCACTGTCATCTTCAACTGGCAGCCTCCTAAACAAAATAATGGAAAAATCACAGGTGGACTCTTATCTCCATTTTAAGAATAATATTTTTATTATGAAACAAAAACTACTCGTTGGGAAATGAGAATACATAAAAAATAACATGATGGAAAAGGATGGAAAGTGTGTTGTAATTGTTTGCTGATGACAATACAACTCTTGTGAATGATAGGAAGGAGCTACAGAATGTAATCACCTCTTATTTCAAAACAATGTCTGTTGAATAACACCAAGGTACCTATTCTCTTTAAAACATCCAAATAAACAAGTAGCTTTGTGAGATAGTGACTAACATTAGTTTTGCTGTTCAGAGGTTTAGGCATTTGTTGATATTTATAAAACTTCATTGCACACCAGCTTCTATTTCATGTAAAGAAAGTTCAGTAATGACAGATAATCTTTGGTTGTTCCAGGTTATGTGATATTCTACACCACTGACCCAACTGGAAGTGATTGGGTGATGGAAAACGTGATGGGAGACAAAATGACCTTCACAGTTCGTGGCCTGACACCTTCAACACAGTACTTTTACAAGATGCATGCTCGCAATGTGAAAGGCTTTGGTCCATATTCTTCTGTAGGAAATTTCACAACACTTCCAGGTAAGAAGGGAGCTGAAAAGAAACTTCCCCACAAACATCCTGTATAACTTATTTTTAATGATGTGTGATGTAGCATATCAGATTTGAATGAATATATCTATTGTTGGAGGTGCTTTGATCCAGATACTCAGCTCACTTTCAATTTGTCACAGGCTCAAATCTTGCATTAGGCAGGGATATAGCATTTTGGTATTACTTCCTTTTTTTTAGAGAGAGATAATCTATTTTCATACATCTTTTACATTATTATTATTGCAGCTACTGGAAAGAGTATTGGTGAACCTCCCGGCTGGTTTGTGGACAAAGGAAGCTTGATTGTACTGGTCATTGCCGGTGTAGCTGGAGCAGTTACATTGCTGGGGGTTTTCGTGGCCTTCACACTGTACTGTCGGAGAGTCAAAACTGAACCTAGACCGAGCATTGTGTAAGTTTGTAATCACCAGGAAAAAATATACATAGTACATTGATTGTAAACTATTGGTCCACATTCAGCCTAGCTAATGCTGTGCACTAACTAGGAAGTATTGTGATATCTTTGTTACATTTTTACAGAGTTGGTAGTTGTAGCAAAAGCAACAAACCTGATGTTCAGCCTCCTGATTTATGGATTCATCATGACCATCTAGAGCTGAAAAATTTTGACAAGGGTGAACGAAGCAACTCACCAAATCATGCAGCAATTATTAACCACACAGGTTGGTGCAAAGATTCCAGTACTTTATCCAATTTTATTTTTGCATCCTTTTCAGCAAAACGGTACAAAATATGTATACAATGTGTGTTCTATCTTTCTGATCCCATGGCATTGTCATTTTTATCTCATCCTTCTCCAATATATGTACATGTGAAGATAGATATGATATCAATCAAGGTTATTTGTTAATATGAGAACCATTGTGTGTCTAAATGTCAAAGGTATTGAGGATGATATGTGTTTACCACCTGCATCTGAATGAATGGCAAGCATCAATGATTTTTTTTCTTTTGTCTGCAACTATGCTACATGGCAACTAATCCAGACTCATTAAGACAGAGTACTGCAGGATTTTCTGCATTGCATTGATTAATGTGATCTGATTGTAACTTAAGCATTCATGGTTTGCATCCATAGATCAGGCAGAGATTGTCTTTCCCTTCATATTGTAGCTACTGATCATATTGAAGGGAATAGACTATGTATGATACATAAGTAGAGGTGTGACAATGCAGCAAGTAGGAACAAAAAGCCACTAGTCCTACCCTACTGTGTGGGTGTATGAAAAGGTTGAGTGAAATAGAGGGAAACACTTGTTGGAAGTAACCAAAAGTAGCCTCAACATAAATTAAAAACTTCATCAACATGTTTGTTCTTTTGTCTGTTTGTTTACTTGTGATCTTGTGTGTGTGTTTTTACCTAGTTATGACATACAGGAAATTAGCTAAGCTCATACTGTACCATCTCCATAATTGTTTTTATGTAACTTTTCCTTAACGTGACAAATATTCCTAACACACACTACCTCTCCCTCCAGTCCATTCCATACCTCAATACTTCTGTAAGAGAAGCTAAACTTCTAGATTTCTCTTCTGCAGGTGGTTGTTTTTAGGTTTTGTCCATGTCCTTATAGAGTGTGAGGAGGTGAAGCATGGAGGGGGAGAAGTTGGATGGGAGGAGAAAGAAAGAAGGCAGGCTATCATACATGTCATAGGCAGTTCTAACCAATGTTAGCTCCCATGAAAAAGAGATGACAGATATAAATTTTGTTAGAAACATAGATAGGAAAACTGCTTCATCAAGTAGGGAGCCAACTGTACATACAGCTTGAAATATCTGGGACAGGTGACATGTTTGGTGCCAGCATTGGCAATAAAATTGTGAACATCCATCTTTCACTTGACATGCAAGAATCATTGCTGTGCTTAATTATTTCCATAGTGGTGGGGCTTGGTGGCTGAATCCTGCCTGTTGGCATAGTAACCAAGATTCTTTGTGTCCTCACCAAACTACACACTCTGGTGCATTTTCAACCTGTGGCAATGGCAGTGGTTTAGAAACAAAGTATAGTAGAGCTTGGCATAATTTTATTATAGTTTTGTAAAATTTCTTACTGCTTCTTGGTGAAATGTTCTTGATGTTATGTTGTATTGGCAATCATATGAAGGTTGGTAAAACTAAGTGACCGATGAATTGGCTATGAAGTGGAAGTGCTTACAAATGTAATTGTATATCTCATGATAGATCCTGTGTTTATAGATTCTTAGATTTTGCAAGGCAGCAAATAATGGTGGTGCTATTAATTTTCCAAATTTTTACTACTTGTAGAATTTTGTGTTGTAATTGAAGAAAAGTTAACTTTGCTGCTCCATAGATCTTCCCAACCTTTATGCTTGTGTAGATAATGTCGAGTGCACAAACCCACAGGACCAGAGTATGAACCCGATGACAAGAACACCACCTATACATCCACCTCCACCCTCGACCGCCGCACCCCTTACCAATCCACCTATCTGCGTAAGTTACCCGTCCTACCACAAACCTTCTGTAGTGTGTAAGAGTTTCAGATAGACAACTGGAGACATTTGTTGCATTATTATTATGAATGTTGCAGAAATGGCAGAACATAGATAAAAGGTTTGTTCTATGTAAAAATTTGGTAAGTAGAAAAGTAATTTTATGTTAAAAACTCACATTACTCCAAAAAAGCTACCTTCAAAGCTTATTTTTGTAAAGCTTAATGAATATCATTGAAATTTATCTGATTGGTTGGTTCTGTCTGATAATTCTTTGGTGTTCTCTAAACAGAGCTCTTTAATAGCTCTTCCAGAATACATGCTCAGAAGGTTCACTGGTTAAAGGAGCAGAAGGCAAAGCAATACATATCAATGGCATCAGTAATGTCATACTTCTTACTTCTTATCACTTCTCACTACACCATCCATGCACCATGACCTATTCAGAGCTCTTTGGCCTGAACTATGAGATCCATGCCATCTAATGCTATCAAACCTCACAGAGGTCTGCTAGTCATTCATCCAGGAGAAAACTGAAGTCATCAGAATATGCGATGTTACTTAATACTGATATTGCAAAATCCTATGGTGCCATCTTGTACAGTGGCCATGTGTTTTGTCTTTAAACAGAAAAAATTCTGGTGAGAGGAACTGTGGTGTATAGCCCTACAGGCTTCATGCACCTTCCCTGAAGTTGTTTTGTTTTTATGAATAATGCATGTGGCATATCATTGAATGATAACAGAGCTCTAGTGTTTAAGATTTACAAGATCTTAATGAAATATCAGTTACCTTCAAATTAGTATGTATTGCAATAGGATGTGCCAGCTGTTCTTATTTTTCAGTATTTCATGCACAGAAAACTTCACTAATCAGACCTGAAAGCTAGCATTCTAACATAACTATCATGCTTTTTCTTTACTTTATAATCTTCAGATGTCTTATGAACATCTTAATGGACCATCTCTCATGACTAATGGTAAATCAGTTGAGGAAACCCTTCCATCCATGCACTAAAGCTGTGCCTGCATCTGAATCATGATTACCATTAGGAAGAAAAAATTAACATATTATTGATTATAACAAATATAAATATAGACTAGTTTTAATTCCTGATGGTCCACTGGTTACATATTGATTAGATAAAGTGCCATCAATTTATCCTTTTGCTGAACATCTTTCATATTCCAATGAATGAGTGATCTAGTACATACTTATGACAATGCTGACATCTCCACTCCAACAATCTGTCACCAAACCACCACCCTCCCAGTTATTTGTGAGTCTGCACATGTCAGATTGACTGAGCTGCCTTATAGATGCAATCATCTGTCTTATTTCCTCATCTTTTAAACAAAACTTTACCTTTTACACATTAGTTATTCAGTAACATGGTGTGAAATTCTGGTTCTGCATATGAAAAATAGATTTAGATGTTAACTTCTCTGCCACATTACAGTAGATTATTTGATTCACGCTTGTGTGAAGTACTTACTAGAAACAAAGGAGTGAATGAGCTTTTCCATATGAATAATTAATTGCAAATAAGTACTGTAGTTATTTGTGCCAGATTGCATGCTGCTCATGTGAATGCTACTAAGCCTTATCTATTAACCAAACATGATACCAATAAGAAATTCAAACATACTACTTTTTTATACAATGTGGGCTTTTCATGGAAATTCATGGGCTAAAGGAGACCTCCTGTCTGAAGCCCAACCGTTTGGGAACTGTTACCACCAGTTGAACCCCCTACCTACCCTCGGACCATGACTAGAATTGGAATCCATCAAAACACGTGTGGTTCCTTTGTACCACATCATCCCTTTGTTTTGGCTCCGTTTTTCAGTGTCAAGTTGATATTCACATTAGTATTGCTACACCTCCAGTGATTTGACAAATTTCCACCTTTACTCGGAATACTGTTCACAATCTTATGCAGTACAGCTCTATTCGGTTTGATCCACATAGGAATGGGGGATGGAATTTTTCGGATGTTGCAGTATTTTAGTGGCTGCTGCTCTTAGTTATTATATTTGTTTGTTGTACATTGCCCTTTCTGTTTGTTGATGATACTTGAGATGCCAATTCAGGAAGTGCATGAACATGTGGTACAAGTGAAAAGCTAACATAATTTGCTTATTTTCTTTGTTGAATCCCATCTATCCTACAGGTACTTGAATGATAATTGTATGTATGCCTGTCTATATATCCATTGTATAAATTCACATGTGTGTATGTATGAATGCTTAACTGTACTACTGCAATATTTTATTAGAAGTGATAAAAACATAGGTTTTTCAAATAGTGTTTGACTTTATATAGCACATCAGCAGAGTTTAAATGCATGCTAAAGACAAGCATTAGTTGAGTCTCATCCATGGTATGACATTTGCAGCAGAAAGTTTACAAGAGTGTAAGAATTGGTCTGTGAGGCATTGTGTATTTCTATTTATTGAACTGTCCATCAAGTATATCTGCAATGAAGAGAATTAGAAAAGAAATATAACAGTAAGTGAAGTAAAGGAGTAACTTTGAGCAGAAAGAAAAGAGTAAAAGAAAGTCAAGAGAAATCCAGTGAGGAAGAAAGATGCAGACAAAGCATTTCAGTATTTTAGGAAATACAGATAAAACTTTTCAAAGTTGTAAAGCTTTTGATATATAAAGCCAGATTATAAAGTGGAATTGTGTCTAAGGAGTGTAACAGAGTTAAAGAACTGCCAATGAATAGGGAAATATTTCCTGAAAAATGAAGCAGAGATCTTGAGATAGGAAGCAAAACCTTGTATGTTCCAATAGACATTTCTGTAGATAGAATTAGTTTATTCAAGAGTATAGATAATATTTTTAGTCCCAAGGGCCTGACTCTTGACTTTGTAGGTAAATATCATGACCTTGCACTTCCTCAGAGTTGTAAACCTTAGGCTGAAATGGAAAGCAGCAATCTTCCTGGCATTTGTGATTTAATATGCTTAACTATCTTTGAACATCCTTACTGAGCTACATTTCTCTTTCTTAATCCCAGCGATGAGAACCAGACACTTCAAATTAAGAATGTTCAATAGGCAAGTTAAATGCTGTATAATTTTTGTTTAAGGGATGTTCTTTTTCATTTGGAAATTTCCGAATTGCCTACATATGAAATTTGCTTGTCCTTAATCCAAGCGTAGATTGAAACAAGTTAGTCTCATGAAATTGTTTTATTAATTTATCTTATCTCTTTATTTGAGTGCCTATCTGTTTATCTGGTTAGTATATATTTCTATGTATATATTCATTTGTAAAGACAAAGCTATATGTGGATGGCTTGAAACTGTGTTTTCAATTTTGTAAATGACAACATCTCGGACACTCGCTGCTGCCTTGTATCTTAGGATTTTTATTTATTTACTATTATCATTTTTTCTAAGTTTACATTTTTGCCCTCTTTTTTTTATTGTTTTTTATCCCCGCAATATTTTCCTTTCCCAACGTATCTGTAGGTGATCAGCTGAGTGAAGATGAGACGGATAAATTGTTGAACCGTCGCTCATTCAAACCCAAACCTCTCATTATGTCTATGGATATTTCCAAAGACCGTAAGTAACATCTGTTTTGTGTATGCAGTGCACTATGTCTTCCTATGCTTGGGAATAGTTTTATGCATGTGAAATCCTCAATGGTATTGCTTGAAGCTGCAACAGAAGGTATGTCACCGGCTTTTTGTAAGGTAATGCTATTAATATTCTTCTCCTTCCTTTTCATTATATTTAGCAACCACGGAATAATTGTAAATGACATTTTTCCATTTTCACGTTGATTAACACCAAGAACAAGACTGAGCAGTTCCTCTCATTCTAAACACAATATGCTGTAACTAAATGTTGGTATCATATGCTTTGCTCTTTTCACCATCAATGCTAACATGTTTTTTTCTCATATTTGAAAATTGAAAAGACTAAATAGCAATAAATGGAAATAAGACAGATTTGTAAGTATGTATACAATTGATTGCTTCCTTTATGAGTGTGATTTTTTTTACACAAGAAATCTAACTTTTCTATTACATTCTGTTTGTTAAACATTCATTCCTTATGTAAGAAAACCAGGAAAGTTTTTGATACCTAAAGACTAAGAGGAATGCCTGTCATATAGTAGACTGATAAAAGAGAGAGAGATGAAAGTGTCTATCAAAACTTCATTTTACCCTTTTTATCTTCTTACTTAGTTGATTAATCAGTCATCTCCATCCAATTCCTTGTGCTTGCTCTCCTCTCCTTTTACCTGACCAGTCGGTAATCACAGTGAACATTTCATTAGCACACACTAGAATGTCTAAGAATCTTTTTCAATAAGAAAGAAACTGGAGTTTACTGTACTGCTCCCTTGTAAACAGTACAGGAAATTCAATTGGTTCAATCAACTTAGCTAAAAGTAAATGAATATTAGGTACTTTGTAAGTGAAAGGTGGGCATGTTATGTGCTGCTATTAGTTTTTTGTTTTGATAAGTGGTGTGCACAGTTGTGGTGACAAATTTCTATAATTGATTGTAATATTTTGTGTTTTCAGCAACATTGTATAATAACTTGGCCATGAAAGAGATGAAACTGATTACTCATAGATTTGTCTCTTATGTCTGGGAATAAATGTACCAACTATTTTGTATCTCCAGTAAACAAGTTGTCGCTACTATTTATCTCCAGTACAATTTCCAAGAATATCAGATAAGTTTTATTGCTGTAAAATAATGTGTGATTAGATCCTGTATGAGCAAGAGTGGTTGGTTTCAGTGGTGGGAGGTAGCACGTCCAGCAGTGTTTACAGTGATGGCACGCTAGGTCGTCCAGGATACTCAATGCCGCAGTTTTCTTCAGCTGGCAGTCAGGGATATAACTCACCAGCAGAAAACCCCTACAGTCCCAATCCTACCAGGTACCTATGAAAGCTCCTCCCATAGTGATTAAAATAGATAAACAAATAAACTAGTGTAAAATGTTTGATTAACAGTTCTCATGACAGTTTCTTCATTAAATCTGTTTAATTCAGATGTTTTTAAATTTTTAATGCTTCTTAACAAAGACTATCCACATGTCACATGCTTATACAGTTTTGAATGAAAGTATCTCTCTATTCCATTTTTACATTTATTCTTTTTATTATTTTCATTAAGAGAATAAAAAAGCTGCAGAAGTTATTGTTTCCTGTCTCTTTCAGCAGTGGACTGGCTGGCACAATGGGACCTGGCAGCACTCCTCTAGAGGGGTTGTCTCTACCTCCCCAACCCTCACAGGCACTCCTTGGCAGTCTAGGGGGACCTTCAGGCTCATCACAATACAGGTAACTTGTAGAATAGAATAAGTAGCAACTGAAAACTGCAAGATATAATATTTATTAGTAAAGTAGAGTATTCACAAATGATGATAACAGATTGTAAGTTTCAAGGTTATGTGTAGGTCACATAATATGTGTAGGTCACATAACCTTCAGCAGTCTCTTTATTTTATCAGATCCATATGTATTATAAAAAGAGATGCACACTGGAAAGGTTATACTTTATGGTGTATGGATGGCTCCATTACTTATTTAGTGGGTAAATATCATAGGCCAGAAGTTGTGTCAATAAAACCATACCTTCTATCTTGACTCCACCTACTTCCTTTATTATTGTTATTGTTGTTGTAATCAAGTTATATTTGGAATAGACTTGGTATTTAGTTTTACTTAGTTTTCCCTTTATTATTCAAAGGTAAAAAGAACTGGAGAGAGAGAGAGAGAGAGAGAGAGAGAGAGAGAGAGAGAGAGAGAGAGAGAGAGAGAGGGAGAGGGAGAGGGAGAGAGAGAGAGAGAGAGAGAGAGAGAGAGAGAGAGAGAGAGAGAGATGTCTCTTGACACCACTGCATCTTTATTTACTTAACCTAACCTGTTACTTACTCTTGCACTGTGAAAACAACACAAGATCTAAGCTGTTGTGTTAAATTGTTTATCTCTTTTATACAGCACAATTAATGGTGAAGGGAGCAACACTCTTGGGAAGCGGTCTGGCAATCCTCTTCGGAGCTTCAGTGTTCCAGCACCTCCCCAGTCAGCTCCCACAACGCCTCAGCCCAAACACATTGGTGAGTGAGGCTATAACCATCAGTAAATGTGAAAATACAGGGATGATAGATTGAAAAATTGAGTCAGCAATGCTTATATTATATGTCTTACAGTTTCATATGGCACTTTTTATTTCTTCTCATTTTCAACGAAAAACAGAACATGAAAGTATGTCATATGATATGCATGTAAATTTTTAAATAAGATTATGATTAGACCATTATAATTGCATGTAAGGGGCTGCACAATAAATTTATAAACTAAATACCAGGTTCTGACCAAGATCAGTTTGTGTACTCAAATTAAACAAGAGTTAAAGAAAATTTGAAATTATTTAGTTAAATGATATTGGAGAAAATAAAATCACATTGAAGGAAAAGAAAGAGTAAGAAATACTGCATTTTGATCCAATAGTAAGGATGACTATTGAGACAGTGATAGAGGATGAAGGAGTGATTGCAAGTGCTGGTAAGTCAGTAGGAATGACAAATAGATTGTGGTCATTATTCTTCAGTGATACTATCCTAGTGCATGTTTTGTCCAGCCTTAATTTTAGCAGCTCAATGATGGTTTATATATATCCTTGCATGACAAATTTTCAATGTTATGAATAAGCATAATTGTTTTTTGTTTGTTTTATGAATTGAAAATTTTAGTTGAGAATGATCTAAAAATTGCAACACTTGTACCTAGTTATTGTTGAAAGCATAAAAGTAATTTATGACAAGTACAAGGAATGTAAAGTTTCTCTCAAATGCAAAGAAGCAACAAAACATGATCATTATTATCATTCTAAACATTTACTGTTCTACAGGAACTGCCATGTGGTTTCCTGCAGTTTCTTATGGACATTCATAAGAAACTCTTTTTTTCCCCTCTTCTCACTCAGCAGTTTGTCTCTGTGTCTGTCACAACAATACTTTTGTTTCTTATCCATTTATTTTTTTATCAGTTTTTATGTTATTTTATCTGCCTGCTACCTGGTGGAATAGCAGAAATTCAATGAAATTCCAAATAAGGTGAAAAATCCCCAAAATAGAGTTGTCCTAGAGGAGTGAGTTAAGGTCATGTAACTGTGCTGTATTTTCTTTCTCATTAATTCTTTGATTGACAGTTGCTGTGCGACCTCAGGGGATCACAAGCCCCTTCAAGAAATCCTTAGTTCCAGGATCTTCTGGGCTGAGCAGCAGTGCTGGTCCTGCAGGACCCTCAGGACGCTGGACAGGTCCCTCAATGCGGGTGGACTCCTTGCCTGAACATGAAGTAAGTGCCACATAGAATTGTCACCTTTAATTCTTGATCATCATTTTCATTCTCCTTCCACATCTATCATTTGAAAATTTCTTGAAGATGCAGTTTGAGATTGATTGATTTGTTTCTGTCAATAGATGCAATGCATAATTATCAGCTAACTAAACAAGTGCATTTCATTGTGTTGTGATAATTTTTCATTTGTTAAATCAAACCCATTCAACTGATAAAACATAAATGTAATGAAAATGCATTTTTTATAGATATTAAATGGAAATTTGTTAATTAAAGAAAAGCCAAAGCATAACTACTGTGTATATATAAAATCATTTTCTTGGGTTTTGTTCCATTGCAATGACTTTGTGTTTATCTGAAAGTAAATTGTCTTATGATGTTAACTGTAGCAAAAACTTTTTGCTCCACAGGAAGCCAATGAAGCTCTCCTTCATGGTTATTCAACAGAAGAATTGTCTCAGGAAATGGCCAACCTTGAGGGGCTCATGAAGGACCTCTCTGCCATCACTGCCAACCAGTTCAATTGCTAAAATTGAATAATGGCCAGCTGCTGTTGCTTTCCTCCATAGTGCTTGGTCTACCAGTTTTATATGAGTTTAGTTTCTTATTCTTTAAGCACAATATGCTCCATTGCATTTTCTCAGCATCATGAAATAAACCCAACAGATATGTCAGTTTAGTGCCAGTACATGAAATTGGGTTTGTATATAAGCTCAAACAAACTATAACAATGTTAGATGTTAGCATCCATAACTGCAGTATGTAAGTTGACAGCCTGACATTATATATATTTTTTTACAAAAAAATAATCATTAGAAGTGTAATGATTTTGAAATGTAGGTTCCATGTGTACATGTGTAAGCCTTCATCACTTTAAGAGTTTCCACAGGCATGTCCAACTTGTTTTCTCAAGTCCTCCACTGTCTAGGTCCCTCCTCATGACTTCATCTGATGATGTCTTCTTAGATCTACTTAGTGGCACTAACATTCATTTCAAAGTATTTGACATACTTTCCAAATCATTATCATCTTTTCCTTTCACACAGCCAAATCGATGCAGTGTACCAATCTGGCATACAATCCCAGGTTTCTACAACCAAACACACTTGTTTAGTTGAATTACTGAATACATTACATGTCCACCTCACAAGATTTTTCAACATGCACTTAAACAACTCGCAGTTCATTACCATAAAACATATGCAGAATTAATTCATTAAAGAGTATACCACTTTTGAAAAGTAGTCATATTCCAAATGAAGTTTGAAGGATCACTTTTAAAATCATTGTGTTTGAATATTTGTAATATTTTGTAAGCATGCACTGAGGCTACATGAGCTGGTGTCCAATCTTCAGTGAGATTGTAGTGTGTGCCCTCAAGGTTACAAAAGTAACTTAAGTTCCAGGTGCAAGCAAAGAATCAATGAACTAAAGCAACATTTATAATGACCCTTTGATGCAATTGACATTGAATCAAATAAGCCGTACAACAACCACTTCCTCTGACCAGAAACGTGACCGTGGTCTAAGATTGCCAAATTCAGGTTAATGTGTCAGAATACTACAATAGGGCATTTCCTTGTATATTTTTGTTGCTGAAAATAACTCTTTGGATTTTTATTTATAAATATTCTAAATACTAAATGAAGGAATTAAGACAGATTCTCCTTACTGGTCTGTTATTCCTTTTTAGTTAACATAAAAGTATGCTTCTCTCTTTCATATTTAAGATCTATTCAGCAAAATCTAGTGCTTTCTAAAATCTGGGATTGGTTGCAGTAAGGTGCTACAAAGATGAGCTGTATTTTTTTTAATGGACTGTACAAATTATATTATGGTATCCATTAATTATGAAAAGTGTTATTGTACATCTTGTGGAAAAAAGAGTGAATTGAGCTCATGAATATACTGAAGGACCCATGTAATTTGAAAGAGAGAATTGAATTCATTATTGCAGTTCCTACCATCAGAGATATGTGGATTATATAACTTGTCAACAGCTATGTGAAGCAGCATTAGTTATTGTGAATATGTATCAGATTGAGTAGTGGAATTTGTGCTGGTTACTTAGTCCATAACCATGAGCTTCATTTTACTGCACAATAACATGACATACATAACATGATTCAAATATCCTTGCTTTAGATTCACATGCTGCAGTGTGTGCTGTATAAAAAATTGTTATAATGGGAAGGATTTGGAAATCATTATATTTGTTTCGGTTGCATGCAGACGTATTGTTTTTATGAAGATAACCATGTTTTAAGAAAGGAAATGTCACTGATGCTGAACTGTGGTGCTTCCAATTCCCCTCAGTTTCACAGCCTGTTATACTGCCAGGCCCAGGTGTTGAAAGCAGCTGAACAAATATACATATAGAAAAGTAAGTGTCTACAATATTATTATGTGTATTTTTTAATGCATGCTTCATATTTGTTGAATATTATAAGATGCTAATCAGGAAAGTAATGAAGTTTTTGCAAGTTTCTTGGTTAAAGAATTAATAAGTTATAGAATTTTAACTAGTCATCAAATGTGGAGCAGACACATGGTTATGTTTTTTCATGACTTCATCTTTAGTTTAAAAAAAAAAAAAAAGCTTCCTGTCTTTTAAAGTTAATGGCAATGTGAAAGATGAGATGGAGCCAAGTGGCTTCCAGCACTGTATTGCTGAGAGGAGCTGAGTGGTGCCTAGTCATGTTGAGGACCCAGTGTGTGTGTACGTGAATAAGTGTGTATCTTGTGGTAAGAACGGTGAATATGTTGTGGTGTGTTGTGGCATGTAAAAACACAGACAGGTAGCTTGCATCACTTTGCTGAACACTGAAAAGTCTTCTTGTATAAAGGATGATTGAATGACAAATTTCTGACTTCAAACTCACTGAAGTAAATGACATGGTCTGTAGCAGTTTCAGGTCTCTCTGCTCAATTATACAGAATCTACTTCATTTGATCAGCAAATAACGAGTAAAGGAGTTCTACCCAGGTAACTGTTACACATTACAGTACCAATCCTTTGAAAAGACTACATCAAAAGTAATGGTATCAGTATGGGGACCATCAGATGGTCTTACAACGTAGTGCCACTGTCTTAGAGAAAAGTTCCCTTGAGCACTAGAAGAGCCTTCCTGTGGCTGTCTGGAACTCCCCTCAGTTCGTTTATTGCTGCCCATTACATGTGTTCTTTGTACATATGGCATGTGTACAAACTAGACATGCATTTATTGTTAAGAGTAATTTTAAGAAATTTTGTATAGTGGAATCTTTCAGAAACTACAACCTGGGTGTCCTTCCAGATTGACATTATTCATTGATTGTTCTTTTGTCTATTGGAAACAAGGTTTTGAGTTTTGTGACAGTTGATTATGTTATTATTATTATAAATGCTAAAAAGACTATACTTTTTCAGAAGTAGAGGCATTACACTGGCAAAGGAAAACTTATGTAAGATGTATGAATACTTCTTAAGTACTAGTATAACTCCTTTCTTTTTTGCCTTTTTTATTATCATAGCAATTCAATTAACTGAATGCTTCTTGAAAATCATTTGATATTTTTATTGCACAAAATACATAAATGTAATCATTTTAAGAACTGCTCCATGTGTCTCAGTAAATGACGGTGTTATTGCCATTATCATTTCATCATCATTATCATCTTAACTATCATCATACTCACAGCTGTCATTATAGTCATCATTATCCCATCAATACCATCATCATCCTCATCAACATCATCATCGTCATCATTTTCATTACTTACTATCACATACATTTACTGACATCTCATTCACAACATGTAAAATCATGCATTTAGCTGCATTTGTACTTTCAGGTATCTGGAAAAACCTTAAGTTATTTTTTCATGCTGAACAAAAATTAGGACTTTTTTTTCCTTTTTGCTTTCTCATGAGTTATTTGATTTAAAACTTTAAAAGTTAAATTCATAGGCAAAATGATTTTTTTACTGTGACAAAGGGGAATGCTGGGTGATTAGTTAGTTTTCACAACCATCATTGCAATTTTATATATTTTTATTATTTTCTTACATTAAAAGTTAAGTTCTGAAATAGTACTTTACTGGAATATGTATATTCTACTGCTTTTTTTCCCCCTTTTCTTTCATCCATGCTCATATTTTTATCTTCAAGCTTTGGATGTGTAAGGTGCAAAGTCCTAATTTTTGTGTTGTCATCATGTCTTGAGAAGTTTCCAGATACCTCTACAAGATAGGAAATGCATTTGTATAAATGCTCATAAATTTAATAGTTTAATCTTTGTAAGATCAAATTTGTAATACCACTTGCCATGTATATAAAATTTAGTTTTCAAATAAATTTTTAAATGACTGATAGGAATTTATGATTAATTTTGTACATTGGTGTTCGTGTGGTATGCAGTTTGTAGGGTTGGGTGGCTGCAGTGTTCAGGCAAGAGAAGCTGGCTGGCTATGGCTGCATAACATTTCCAAGGGCCAAACATTCTTATTTTAAGGAGTATAAAATGCAGTATGCATTTGGCCTAAGGAAAAATCCATATAAAAGATCTGAATTTTACATACATAAACAATGTGTAAATTTTGTAATGCAAGGATATTTTTAAGAGCTTAGAAAAATAAGTGCAAATGGTAAGTGCTGAAAATGTAATTATGCTTTGATTGCAAACAAGAAAATATGTATAATTTTTTAATTGTGATTGGGAACAAGGTTTAGTCACATGACTGCATCAGACAACAAGAGAAAGAACTTAAATTTATTGTAAAGTGATGGTGTTCTGCCAGAATTATATTCTTCAGCCACAGAATCCTGACAAACAGGTTCCTTCCAAGAATTCTCTTGTAAAAATAGTCACAAAAGATATTCTTAATAAAACATGATGTATATATGTCTTTTTAATACCTGCATTTCTACATGATGCTCTTAAACAGGAAGAAAAGAGAGATGATATAGAAGTGAATGTGGACAAAGCATGAAGCAATGGATGGCATATATATATATATATATATATATATATATATATATATATATATATATATATATATATATATATATATATATATACAGCTCTGTATATTTCCAGGGGATACTAGTTATAAAGGGTTGACTTAGAAAAGAATCATAGCATCCTAATGAAAATTAGCAGGTTTCATGAAGATTCTTCAAAACTAATTCAGAAATTTTATTCTTACAGCTCTACTTCCTAATAAATTTCCATTCTATTACAAGCACGTTACGAATTGGATGTGATCCCCAATTGACTAGAATCTACTGATCTTGAACGTAGTACATCTTGCTAAATGAAACAAACTCATTCTTCAAAATATGCAGATCCATCAGTTTCTGTACTTGATGCAAGATAACCATCTGTTCAAAAGAAATCAGACCGAGGTTTTTAACTTGAACTATGAAAATATGTGGACTATTATTATTATTATTATTATTATTATTATTATTATTATTATTATTATTATTATCACCATCATCATCATCATCATCATTTATCATCATTACGTTTATCTATTTATTTTTTAAATACAGGTGAATCCATGTTGTTGATATGAATAGAAAGACGAATAATGCAAAACCGACATGAAACAAAGGAAGAGAAAGGATCTCGATCTTAGGGGTTAGACATGAGAGAATGTGAGAGGAAAGGGAGTGGCCGCAAGAACATACTTTAAAAACAGAGCAAACTGTTAAAGTGAAGCCACTGACCAGTAATCATATTATTTAGCATTCCTGCCAAACACATGCATAAACACATGAACAACCAGTATATCCTCTGTAGTTCCCCTAAGTTTATTGTTAAGCCTCCGCTGACTAACCCATTGTATATTTTCAGCCTCACTATTGAAATATCAAGAAACCATTTATCATTATTATTATTATTATTATTATTATTATTATTATTATTATTATTATTATCATCATCATCATAATCATTGTTATCATTACTTTTATTATTATTAGACACACAAAAAAAAAAAAAAAAATGCGTGTGGGATTGGAAGGTACAATAGACCAATGTGAACGTATTGTTGTAGATACATTCATGTTGTGATGTGTTCCTCAAAGATGTTAACAGTGACCACACAGCCTCCCCGGTAGATGCTTATAGAAATAGACAAGAGTGGGGGTCGCGAGGAACCATAACGGGAAGGTACACAGGTAGCTCTCTCTCTCTCTCTCTCTCTCTCTCTCTCTCTCTCTCTCTCTCTCTCTCTCTCTCTCTCTCTCTCTCTCTCTCTCTCTCTCTTTCGATCTATCTTTAACTACATTTCTATCTCACTGCCTCGTTATGAAAAGAGAACCTTTGAACTCTTACAATGATCTGGATGTCAGGAATGACAGAGTGAAATCATAAGTCACCGTATTGCGACAGCAAAGTAATCTATCGTGCGACACTTTCTTCTGATTCATGTAATAGGTTGAGGCACAGTTGTCACCTTGCTGCCGTGATTCGCGCTCACTTTAGTAAGTGGGTGAGGTTTAGGGTGGCCAGGTGAATTTCCGAAAATAACAAAAGCAACCCCCAGTACTTGACCTCCAGCGGCTGGCAGAAGGCCCAGCACACACACACACACACACACACACACAACACACACACACACACACACACACACACACACAGAATATACAATGCAAATAACAACAACAATGAGGTACCGCTTTATTTTATATTTGCGTATACAATTTGGTGACGCAGTAATACTACTAGAAAAAAATAATTGTTATTTTTAATGTCTTACTTTCTTCCTAAAGCTTTCATGTCTAGTTGTTGAAGGATATAATATATAATATTATTTCAAGTAGTCCGTTGTACTTTACTGTAAGGAAGTCTACACATCGTTAAGACAATATGGTTTGGCTGAAGGAGCGTCGTACTTGATCGCTTGCATACGCGAGGATATCCGAAAGTGGATGGAATTCAGCACAACAACGTATTCCGGCTGTATTGTGTGTGGTGTAAAGTCAAATGACGTCAATGAAACAAAGTGCTATTGTAAAAGAACAAACCATCACCAAGCGATTCATGTAATAGGTAGTGCCACATCCGCCGTGAGCGGGAGGCGGGGCTGAGTCATATGGACCGGAACCTATTATAAGTCGTAGGTGATAGGAGAGACTCTCTTGGAAGGGTTTATAATTTGAGCGCAAGCCACAGGTGCATGTGAGTTTCTCTGCGGCAGCCGTACCGCCAACACTCCCAAGGAGCGGCACAGCCAGTCAAATCCTCCTTCTGACTCTCCCGCCGCCCACTTCCCCATCCCGCGCAGGCGCACAAGAATCAAGTTTACATTGTTCATTATTTCTATTTATTTTACTAAGTGATATTATTTAAAGACTTTTTAAAATATATCCAGCATAATTTGCAATCGATAAACATATATAAGTTTTCTAAAAATACACGAATAGTCAACCATGAAGTTCAGGAAGGGAGATAACACGTACAAGGAGTTGCTAGAACGCAGCGTGGCGCACTGTCGCCAGTCTGACAAAATGGCTTCAGGGGAGCATACGGCTACGTTCAATGAGGACCAAATCGAGGAATTGTGTGAAACATTCAACACGGTGAGTACTTTTTTCTGTGCAGTTTTATCCGTGAACCACTACTCTATGTGAATCCCTCTGTGGACAGGCGCTGTCAGGCGTATTGTCAGCGTGCACAGGGAGTTATTGGGGTAAATTTCGAGCAGAGGCCCTGGGCGAGGTGGTGCTCTTTCCATTTGAATTCGGGCAGGTGTGATAAGGCTGATAACACAGCCGGCACGGGTGTTGCAAGGAAGCATTACCGTGTTGTTGCTTCCCGCAGCCAGAACCAGTGGACAGAATACGTATGTAGTAGGACAGAAAATGCCCGGAACACGAGTGGGTGTGCTGGAGGGAGTGTCGCCGAGAAACGCGCTGGATGTCTCTTCTCGAATATCGCTAGGGACACACACTGTTGACGTGACACCCCGCCTCGCCACGTCCGCCCTCAGCCTCTCACACTCACACTTTCATTCATGCACACGCCCCATGAAGCTTAGTTAGAGGAAGTGAAGAGACAAAGAGGCAGGCAGACCACGGCTTCCACACACACGCCGCATCAGAACGCTAAGGAGACAAAAAACTAAGAAACAAAAGTAGGAGGGTAGGGACAGACAGGGCGGGTCTTAGCATCAAGTTAAACCCACCGGCACCGCAGTCTCCAGCATCAGTGATCAGTAGCGGTCGCTGGCGGAGAGGGACGGGCGGTGGGGACTGGGGAGCTCAATAGTCTGCTGTGAGATGCCGGGTGGGGAGGGAAGCACGGTGGGAAGGAGGAAAGAGGAAGGAATTGGGGCTGCCTTGGAGGTGCGGAGGGAGGAGCCCATGCATTTCCTCGGCATCCACACCGGCGGTTGGTTTCAAGATAGGCATGCTGAGTGTTATTGTGGGTTTTCCGATGTGATGAAACGTTGATTAGGATTAGGTTTTCCTCTCAGTGCTCCTCGGCTTATTTTTATTGTTACGCAAGGTCTCTCTCTCTCTCTCTCTCTCTCTCTCTCTCTCTCTCTCTCTCTCTCTCTCTCTCTCTCTCT
>CM035193.1:14984098-15004000 GCA_020233015.1 Callinectes sapidus
GGCTCCCAAAGGCTATGAGTATGTCTTGCGCAGAAAGCGAGATCTCTCCAACATTGCCGTGGAAGGCCAAGTGGTGTTTGTGAACCACACCATCAGTCAGGTATCAGGGAGTTTCTCCACTGCCATGCCAACCTCCCAGAAACCTCTTGAGGGTGAGGAGACACTGCCTGAGGAAGATGAAACACGCGTCACATTCACTGGCACTCTGGCTCTCCCCACCATTGCCACCACCACCATTGGCCAGCGACTCAGGACAGCTGCAGCCATGGAAGGAGTAAAACATGATGAAACGCAGTTAACTGGTTCCACCACTTCCACCTCATCCCCACCAGCCATCCCTACCACTCTCTCCACCTTGACTGTTTCAGGAATGCCTACCACAGCAACAGCCACAGTGGTAACTGTTACTGTCACTACAACAAAGACAGTCTTGCCCACCTCCATTAATTTTGCATCGGCAGCAGCGGCCTTTCATTCCACAGCAGCTGTTGGTTCTAATCCATCTGACATTGCAACCATTCAGGCAGATGGAGAGGTCATGATGGCAACTCCTGTGCTGGATAGTAATGGAAATAATGGCTCACCAGAGAGTGAAGTGTTAGACAATCAGTCCAGCAAGGAGGAAGAGGGAGTCACTGATGCCCCTGCTGCCTTCACTACTCTCTGCATGATTGTGCCTCCACCAAAGTCCAAAGGAAAGAAGGGGAATTCATCTCCTGCCTCACACAATCCACCTAAACAAAATTCTGTAGGAAAAACTACTATTACAGAATTTGATACAGAAGCCAGTGGTTCTTCTCCAATACCAAGCATTACTGTTGCAACTTCCACTACTACTTCAACAACTCCCAATAGTTCCTCCTCAGCCCCCAATGCCTCCTCTGCAGCTCTTAGTGATGGATCTGCAGCTTCCAGTACCACTTCTACCACCTCTACTACATCTACAACACCAGGTACAACTTCTACGACTTCTAGTACTACTACCACAACCACCAGTACCTCTTCTACAACACCTAGCACCACTACCACAGCCTTCAGCACCTCTTCTACAACACCCAGTACCACTTCTACAACCCCTGACACTTCATCTACAACCCCAAGCAGCTCTTCATCTACAACCCCTGACACTTCATCTACAACCCCCAGCAGCACATCATCAACAACCCCCAGCAGCACATCATCTACAATCCCTGCTAGCTCTTCATCTACAACTCCTAACTCCTCTTCTACAGTCCCTGAAACTTCATCTACAACCACCAGTTCTTCATCTACAACTACCAGCACATCATCCACAACCCCCAGCATATCTACAACCCCTAACACTTCATCTACAACCACCAGCACATCATCTACAACCCCAAGCTCCTCATCTACAACCACAACCACTCCATCTACAACCTCCAGTTCATCTACAACCACAAGCACTTCATCTACAACCCCTAGTACTTCATCTGCCACTCCAACCTCTTCATCTACAACCGTCAGTCCTGCTGTTGATGGGACTGCGTCAGCCAGTGCCACATCTGCTACAGAGTCTCCTGCACCAGCCCTTGAGCCTCAGAATACAAATGAAAGGCTTGAGTTGAATAATGCACAAAACTCACCTCCTGACTTTGAATCTGCTAATACTACCACCACCACCACCACTACTTCTACTACTACTGCTACCCCACCTAGTACAACTTCTACTACTACTACTACTACTACTAGTACTAGTACTACTGCTACTCCATCCACTACAAGCACTACCACCACAGAGGCTCAGTCATCAAGCTCTAGTACAACTCCCTCCACAACTACAACAAAGACTGAAGAAACTTTGTCAGAGAGTGTTCCTGAGCAGTCTGCTTCTCATACTAGTGATAATGCCACCACCACCACCACCACCACCGTCCAGAGTGTTACGGACTTTGTTGTACCAGAAGGAAGCATCAATGTATCCACGACTGTTGTGCCAGAGAAAACAGATATATTGAAAAATGCCTCATCACCCTCACCAACAGAGCCATCTATTACTCCTCCTAATGGACCATTCACAAGTGACACTTTACCTGAGACCAACTTCACCTGCAAAGATAAAGAATTAGAGAGGTTCTACCCAGATCCTGAAGCCAATTGCCAGTTATTCCATTACTGTCTGCCGGGCTTCTCCAAGAAACATGTACTTGATCTGAAGTTCCTCTGCACAGGGGCAACCAAATTTGATGTCAACACACAAAAATGTGAAAATATGGAGACTGTGACTTGTGGTGAAGAGCAGCACGAAACAGTGCACGCTCCTGAACCTCAGGTCAACGAGACAGCAAGTGCTTCACCAAATGAAACTACCACAACAACAACAACAACAACAGCAGAACCACCATCATCAACAACAACTACATCATCATCATCATCAACATCAACAACAACAACAACAACAACAGAACCAACAACCACAACCACAACAGAAGCACCAACAACAGAACCAACAACAACTACAACAGAAGCACCAACCACCACAACAACCACCACAACAACCACTACAGAACCAACAACAACAACCACAGCATCAACCACCACCTCCACCACCACAACAACAACAGAACCAACTACAACCACAACAAAGACAGAACCAACAACAACAACAACAACAGAGGCAGCAAGAACCACATCAACCACAGCAGCACCTTCAACACCAGAGGCAGAGACCACAAGCAGCAAGGTGGATGAAGCACCACCCACTACCTTGAAGCCTGAGAATGCCACTACAGAGCATGCCACCTTGAAGGTTGAAGGTGCCATCTCAGAACACACCGCTGTGAAGCTTGAAGATGCCTCTAAGGAGCAGAACAATTGGAATGCAACAAAAGATGAGACTCATGAAAGTGAGACAAAAGCTGAGGAGAGAGTTGTCAGTGTTATCAATCTGCTGGAGACAACAGAGGAGACAACTGTGGAGCCTGTCATGCCAACTGAGATTCCTCAAATTGATCAAGAGGGGGAAAACACAGAGGAGAACGATATTCCCTCATCCACAACATTCATTCCCACTGAAGAATTTGCTACAGAAACAGAGATTCTGGACACTGAGTTGGTGGGTGAGCAGCAGGAATACCCTGGGACTGAAATGCCCATAGAAGTGGCCACCACTCTAGAGACAGTCCCTGAGGTGGTATCGGAAGTAGAGCATGTTACTGAGCTGGGTCCTCTGATGCGCTCTGAGGACAGCCATGAGATGCACAGCACAGAAGGAAAACTGGCCAATGAATCTCCATTAGAGTTGCACGTGGAGATGTCACTATTCTCCACAACAATGAGTCCTTCCATCCCCACAGAGGAAAGCTCCACAGACATGTCAGTGTCCACAGATGTGTCTGTAGTAAGTAGTGACTTTGTGTCCAGTGCAACACAAGTGTCTAGTGACGTTTCAGTGTCGAGTAGCATCCAGCCCAAAGAGGATGCATCCTAAGGCCTATCACTCCTTTGTATTAGAAGGGTATTAATGGCATGTTATAATTCATGTCCTTATTAATTAATGTACTTTTTGTTTATTTATTATTGAGAATTACCAGTATAGGTCTGTGTAAAGATTATAATTATATGCTTGTTGAACATAACATTCTGTGCCAAAAACTGTTTGCCTGATTTGGGCTCTAGAAGCATAGAACATCCCATATGGTGTAGAGTTCCAGCTCTGTGATACATTGTTCACTTAGGTCAAGGAAAATGAGTGGGAGAATCACACTTTTTTCTTTTCTTTTTTCTTAGAGTACACTTTATCTCATTCTTCATGAAGAAATAACATGTTACTGTGTAGTTGCATATGTAATACTCATACTATCCTTTGTCATACTACATGTCATTAGTGTTAGACAGGGCTGCCCCACTCCTCACTGCTCTAGGAAGCTCTTGGAATCACAGGGAAGTTTGGCCTGACTGTTAATTGTGGCTCAGGATGTTGGGGAGGGAGGGAGGGGGTGGGTGGGGAGGGAGGAAGGGGATGCCATACTTGCCTCGAAGCGTTTCACAGTGATAACGTATTTGAGGAGACTAATATTGTTGATATATTTTAGGTTGAATAAAATATTGCCTATTGTGATAAGCTCAGAGTATCATTGACACTGTTAAAGCAGTAACCTTGTGCTTGACTTCATGGAGAGATACAGTTAGTTAAAATGAGTGGAGTTCAACTGATGCTCATTGTTAAGTCACAAGATTAATATATTAACTATCTTTCATATACTGGGATATGTCTGATAGATGCCTTCTGATAGGACAAGAGGTGCTGGTGTCATGTATTGCCAGTCAGCACTATAGCATGTAATGGGATCTATTCAGCATTGCATTGGTGAATTGAAAGGCTGATGTGTTACTGTAGCCTAGAGCCAGTGTGTGTGTGTGTGTGTGTGTGTGTGTGTGTGTGTGTGTGTGTGTGTGTGTGTGTGTGTGTGTGTGGCCCTGTGGAGTGAGGCAGCCCATCGTGCACTGGCGAGTGTACAGCCATCATGAAATAGATCATCCTGGTGTAAATACGGTTTTCATTTCTTAACTCCATTTTAATGTTAATGAGAAAAGGAGCTTTGTATGAGGAGGGTTTGACTGGGGACGAGTCTTGCCCTCCCCCACCTGGACTGACATACACAGCAGACACAGCAGCAGTTGTACCGTTCCTTTGTGCAGTATTTCCAGTAATTTAGTGGGAGAGGGGGGGAAAGAAGAGTGTCTTTAAGCGTGTTCCACAAGAATGTTTACTCAGAAACACTGTCCCTGCAGCTGTTGGTACATTTATTAAGCAACACTTTCAAACACAATACTTCCCTGGAGTCATGCGCCGTCTCCAGCCGAGCCATTTGTGTTTCATATCCCTATGTCCAGAACTTTGTGGCATACTAAAGTGACGAGTGCAATTATAACCTTCTTCCTTATGTGATTACCATGCCAATGAGACTCAGAATTCTCTACTTGCTTGTGTGCTTCTGTTTATATCTTGGATTGCCTTACTGTTACATGCTGGGCACCTCATGTTTACTGTGATGAAAGGTAGTGAAGTGAGAGTCAATCTGTGCAGTGGGAATGCTGACATACACACACCTTATGTATTATTACCTAGTGTGACTCTTTATTACTCTAGCAAGAAGTGTTATCAATATTTATTACTATATGAAGTGACATGGTGTAGAGGTGAAGCAATATCGCTCGCCTATGTTGGGCAGAATGGAAAACTGGTATTATTGTCATTGTTATTAATATCAATCTTATAATTTTAATTATTATTATTATTATTATTATTATTATTATTATTATTATTATTATTATTATCACAATCATCATTATTATTACTATCATTGCTATCATTATTACTGCTATTATTTTTTTGAGATGTAAAGACCTTGCCCACATAAAAGTACATCAGTGTTTTAGATAAATATTAAAATTTAATACTATGAGATGTATTTTTGTACCATATTGTCACAGACTATTGCAATGGCTTATTAGTCTTGCTTCATGAGCTGTTTCTATCTGTGCAATAAGATCCTGGAGGTTGTCTAGTATATCTTCACCCAAGCATTTTTTCTTGATTTATTTCTGTGTAATTAATCTGCAGCAATGTACAAAATTCTCATCAGTTTGATGCTGGGGGGAAGAAATCACAAGGCCAATAAATCAGTGCCATGACTGTCTAAAGAGTCTCATTAAATTTTATGGTTTTCTATGATTTCTTAACCACGCACTTCCGACCACACAGATAAAAGCCACTTGTGTGAAGAAAGCCCTAATTAGTGGAGCTCATATTACTACTAATGCTGCTGCTGCTGTTGCTATAAAAAAAAAAGGGCCATCTGAAAGGGAGCAGGTCGTTTCGGCCGTGAGCACTTTAGGCCGAGAGTCGTTTAGGCCGTGATCCCTTTAGGCCGAGAGATCCTTTTAATAGTTTATATATATATATATATATATATATATATATATATATATATATATATATATATATATATATATATATATATATATATATAAACTATTAAAAGGATCTCTCGGCCTAAAGGGATCACGGCCTAAACGACTCTCGGCCTAAAGTGCTCACGGCCGAAACGACCTGCTCCCTTTCAGATGGCCCTTTTTTTTTTATAGCAACAGCAGCAGCAGCATTAGTAGTAATATGAGCTCCACTAATTAGGGCTTTCTTCACACAAGTGGCTTTTATCTGTGTGGTCGGAAGTGCGTGGTTAAGAAATCATAGAAAACCATAAAATTTAATGAGACTCTTTAGACAGTCATGGCACTGATTTATTGGCCTTGTGATTTCTTCCCCCCAGCATCAAACTGATGAGAATTTTGTACATTGCTGCAGATTAATTACACAGAAATAAATCAAGAAAAAATGCTTGGGTGAAGATATACTAGACAACCTCCAGGATCTTATTGCACAGATAGAAACAGCTCATGAAGCAAGACTAATAAGCCATTGCAATAGTCTGTGACAATATGGTACAAAAATACATCTCATAGTATTAAATTTTAATATTTATCTAAAACACTGATGTACTTTTATGTGGGCAAGGTCTTTACATCTCAAAAAAATAATAGCAGTAATAATGATAGCAATGATAGTAATAATAATGATGATTGTGATAATAATAATAATAATAATAATAATAATAATAATAATAATAATAATTAAAATTATAAGATTGATATTAATAACAATGACAATAATACCAGTTTTCCATTCTGCCCAACATAGGCGAGCGATATTGCTTCACCTCTACACCATGTCACTTCATATAGTAATAAATATTGATAACACTTCTTGCTAGAGTAATAAAGAGTCACACTAGGTAATAATACATAAGGTGTGTGTATGTCAGCATTCCCACTGCACAGATTGACTCTCACTTCACTACCTTTCATCACAGTAAACATGAGGTGCCCAGCATGTAACAGTAAGGCAATCCAAGATATAAACAGAAGCACACAAGCAAGTAGAGAATTCTGAGTCTCATTGGCATGGTAATCACATAAGGAAGAAGGTTATAATTGCACTCGTCACTTTAGTATGCCACAAAGTTCTGGACATAGGGATATGAAACACAAATGGCTCGGCTGGAGACGGCGCATGACTCCAGGGAAGTATTGTGTTTGAAAGTGTTGCTTAATAAATGTACCAACAGCTGCAGGGACAGTGTTTCTGAGTAAACATTCTTGTGGAACACGCTTAAAGACACTCTTCTTTCCCCCCCTCTCCCACTAAATTACTGGAAATACTGCACAAAGGAACGGTACAACTGCTGCTGTGTCTGCTGTGTATGTCAGTCCAGGTGGGGGAGGGCAAGACTCGTCCCCAGTCAAACCCTCCTCATACAAAGCTCCTTTTCTCATTAACATTAAAATGGAGTTAAGAAATGAAAACCGTATTTACACCAGGATGATCTATTTCATGATGGCTGTACACTCGCCAGTGCACGATGGGCTGCCTCACTCCACAGGGCCACACACACACACACACACACACACACACACACACACACACACACACACACACACACACACACACACTGGCTCTAGGCTACAGTAACACATCAGCCTTTCAATTCACCAATGCAATGCTGAATAGATCCCATTACATGCTATAGTGCTGACTGGCAATACATGACACCAGCACCTCTTGTCCTATCAGAAGGCATCTATCAGACATATCCCAGTATATGAAAGATAGTTAATATATTAATCTTGTGACTTAACAATGAGCATCAGTTGAACTCCACTCATTTTAACTAACTGTATCTCTCCATGAAGTCAAGCACAAGGTTACTGCTTTAACAGTGTCAATGATACTCTGAGCTTATCACAATAGGCAATATTTTATTCAACCTAAAATATATCAACAATATTAGTCTCCTCAAATACGTTATCACTGTGAAACGCTTCGAGGCAAGTATGGCATCCCCTTCCTCCCTCCCCACCCACCCCCTCCCTCCCTCCCCAACATCCTGAGCCACAATTAACAGTCAGGCCAAACTTCCCTGTGATTCCAAGAGCTTCCTAGAGCAGTGAGGAGTGGGGCAGCCCTGTCTAACACTAATGACATGTAGTATGACAAAGGATAGTATGAGTATTACATATGCAACTACACAGTAACATGTTATTTCTTCATGAAGAATGAGATAAAGTGTACTCTAAGAAAAAAGAAAAGAAAAAAGTGTGATTCTCCCACTCATTTTCCTTGACCTAAGTGAACAATGTATCACAGAGCTGGAACTCTACACCATATGGGATGTTCTATGCTTCTAGAGCCCAAATCAGGCAAACAGTTTTTGGCACAGAATGTTATGTTCAACAAGCATATAATTATAATCTTTACACAGACCTATACTGGTAATTCTCAATAATAAATAAACAAAAAGTACATTAATTAATAAGGACATGAATTATAACATGCCATTAATACCCTTCTAATACAAAGGAGTGATAGGCCTTAGGATGCATCCTCTTTGGGCTGGATGCTACTCGACACTGAAACGTCACTAGACACTTGTGTTGCACTGGACACAAAGTCACTACTTACTACAGACACATCTGTGGACACTGACATGTCTGTGGAGCTTTCCTCTGTGGGGATGGAAGGACTCATTGTTGTGGAGAATAGTGACATCTCCACGTGCAACTCTAATGGAGATTCATTGGCCAGTTTTCCTTCTGTGCTGTGCATCTCATGGCTGTCCTCAGAGCGCATCAGAGGACCCAGCTCAGTAACATGCTCTACTTCCGATACCACCTCAGGGACTGTCTCTAGAGTGGTGGCCACTTCTATGGGCATTTCAGTCCCAGGGTATTCCTGCTGCTCACCCACCAACTCAGTGTCCAGAATCTCTGTTTCTGTAGCAAATTCTTCAGTGGGAATGAATGTTGTGGATGAGGGAATATCGTTCTCCTCTGTGTTTTCCCCCTCTTGATCAATTTGAGGAATCTCAGTTGGCATGACAGGCTCCACAGTTGTCTCCTCTGTTGTCTCCAGCAGATTGATAACACTGACAACTCTCTCCTCAGCTTTTGTCTCACTTTCATGAGTCTCATCTTTTGTTGCATTCCAATTGTTCTGCTCCTTAGAGGCATCTTCAAGCTTCACAGCGGTGTGTTCTGAGATGGCACCTTCAACCTTCAAGGTGGCATGCTCTGTAGTGGCATTCTCAGGCTTCAAGGTAGTGGGTGGTGCTTCATCCACCTTGCTGCTTGTGGTCTCTGCCTCTGGTGTTGAAGGTGCTGCTGTGGTTGATGTGGTTCTTGCTGCCTCTGTTGTTGTTGTTGTTGTTGGTTCTGTCTTTGTTGTGGTTGTAGTTGGTTCTGTTGTTGTTGTGGTGGTGGAGGTGGTGGTTGATGCTGTGGTTGTTGTTGTTGGTTCTGTAGTGGTTGTTGTGGTGGTTGTTGTGGTGGTTGGTGCTTCTGTTGTAGTTGTTGTTGGTTCTGTTGTTGGTGCTTCTGTTGTGGTTGTGGTTGTTGGTTCTGTTGTTGTTGTTGTTGTTGTTGATGTTGATGATGATGATGATGATGTAGTTGTTGTTGTTGATGATGGTGGTTCTGCTGTTGTTGTTGTTGTTGTTGTGGTAGTTTCATTTGGTGAAGCACTTGCTGTCTCGTTGACCTGAGGTTCAGGAGCGTGCACTGTTTCGTGCTGCTCTTCACCACAAGTCACAGTCTCCATATTTTCACATTTTTGTGTGTTGACATCAAATTTGGTTGCCCCTGTGCAGAGGAACTTCAGATCAAGTACATGTTTCTTGGAGAAGCCCGGCAGACAGTAATGGAATAACTGGCAATTGGCTTCAGGATCTGGGTAGAACCTCTCTAATTCTTTATCTTTGCAGGTGAAGTTGGTCTCAGGTAAAGTGTCACTTGTGAATGGTCCATTAGGAGGAGTAATAGATGGCTCTGTTGGTGAGGGTGATGAGGCATTTTTCAATATATCTGTTTTCTCTGGCACAACAGTCGTGGATACATTGATGCTTCCTTCTGGTACAACAAAGTCCGTAACACTCTGGACGGTGGTGGTGGTGGTGGTGGTGGCATTATCACTAGTATGAGAAGCAGACTGCTCAGGAACACTCTCTGACAAAGTTTCTTCAGTCTTTGTTGTAGTTGTGGAGGGAGTTGTACTAGAGCTTGATGACTGAGCCTCTGTGGTGGTAGTGCTTGTAGTGGATGGAGTAGCAGTAGTACTAGTACTAGTAGTAGTAGTAGTAGTAGTAGAAGTTGTACTAGGTGGGGTAGCAGTAGTAGTAGAAGTAGTGGTGGTGGTGGTGGTAGTATTAGCAGATTCAAAGTCAGGAGGTGAGTTTTGTGCATTATTCAACTCAAGCCTTTCATTTGTATTCTGAGGCTCAAGGGCTGGTGCAGGAGACTCTGTAGCAGATGTGGCACTGGCTGACGCAGTCCCATCAACAGCAGGACTGACGGTTGTAGATGAAGAGGTTGGAGTGGCAGATGAAGTACTAGGGGTTGTAGATGAAGTGCTTGTGGTTGTAGATGAACTGGAGGTTGTAGATGGAGTGGTTGTGGTTGTAGATGAGGAGCTTGGGGTTGTAGATGATGTGCTGGTGGTTGTAGATGAAGTGTTAGGGGTTGTAGATATGCTGGGGGTTGTGGATGATGTGCTGGTAGTTGTAGATGAAGAACTGGTGGTTGTAGATGAAGTTTCAGGGACTGTAGAAGAGGAGTTAGGAGTTGTAGATGAAGAGCTAGCAGGGGTTGTAGATGATGTGCTGCTGGGGGTTGTTGATGATGTGCTGCTGGGGGTTGTAGATGAAGTGTCAGGGGTTGTAGATGAAGAGCTGCTTGGGGTTGTAGATGAAGTGTCAGGGGTTGTAGAAGTGGTACTGGGTGTTGTAGAAGAGGTGCTGAAGGCTGTGGTAGTGGTGCTAGGTGTTGTAGAAGAGGTACTGGTGGTTGTGGTAGTAGTACTAGAAGTCGTAGAAGTTGTACCTGGTGTTGTAGATGTAGTAGAGGTGGTAGAAGTGGTACTGGAAGCTGCAGATCCATCACTAAGAGCTGCAGAGGAGGCATTGGGGGCTGAGGAGGAACTATTGGGAGTTGTTGAAGTAGTAGTGGAAGTTGCAACAGTAATGCTTGGTATTGGAGAAGAACCACTGGCTTCTGTATCAAATTCTGTAATAGTAGTTTTTCCTACAGAATTTTGTTTAGGTGGATTGTGTGAGGCAGGAGATGAATTCCCCTTCTTTCCTTTGGACTTTGGTGGAGGCACAATCATGCAGAGAGTAGTGAAGGCAGCAGGGGCATCAGTGACTCCCTCTTCCTCCTTGCTGGACTGATTGTCTAACACTTCACTCTCTGGTGAGCCATTATTTCCATTACTATCCAGCACAGGAGTTGCCATCATGACCTCTCCATCTGCCTGAATGGTTGCAATGTCAGATGGATTAGAACCAACAGCTGCTGTGGAATGAAAGGCCGCTGCTGCTGATGCAAAATTAATGGAGGTGGGCAAGACTGTCTTTGTTGTAGTGACAGTAACAGTTACCACTGTGGCTGTTGCTGTGGTAGGCATTCCTGAAACAGTCAAGGTGGAGAGAGTGGTAGGGATGGCTGGTGGGGATGAGGTGGAAGTGGTGGAACCAGTTAACTGCGTTTCATCATGTTTTACTCCTTCCATGGCTGCAGCTGTCCTGAGTCGCTGGCCAATGGTGGTGGTGGCAATGGTGGGGAGAGCCAGAGTGCCAGTGAATGTGACGCGTGTTTCATCTTCCTCAGGCAGTGTCTCCTCACCCTCAAGAGGTTTCTGGGAGGTTGGCATGGCAGTGGAGAAACTCCCTGATACCTGACTGATGGTGTGGTTCACAAACACCACTTGGCCTTCCACGGCAATGTTGGAGAGATCTCGCTTTCTGCGCAAGACATACTCATAGCCTTTGGGAGCCTCAGAGTCAGATAAGGTGTTGGGGTGAGTCTTCTTTGGAGGATGGGGGTCAAGGTTACCATTCTGGAGGGAGTACATCTCAATGAATGTAGAGTGCTGAGCATTTTCCAAAGACCACTGCTGAAGGGCTGCCAGATTGACGAGTGCACGGCGCACCTGGGCATCATCCACTTTGGGTGAGTTGACCATGTTAACTAGAGTGGGCAGGGCAGCCCGACGGAACCTGTGAGACAACAAGAGAGCAGCAGCACGCCTTTTGCGGCCATTCCCAGAGGGTGGTGTGGCAGTGCCCAGGCCAAGGATTTCACTCAATGTCTCCTTCACACACTCAACCTGTTGGAAAGAAGCCAGTTACCACACATCTCAAGAATATATAGGATTCTCAGCAGAGGAAACCAATTAATTTCACCCCTTCTCAGTGTTTGAAATGTATCAAGATCCAATGCAAAGATGACAGGATCAAATGATATACTATTTTGACAAACACACTCACACATCAACACACACTTTAAAAAACAAATCTATATAAGTATGAGCAGTTTTTTTAAGAGTCAACAATAACAACCAAATTGTCAGTACACAGCAGAAAAGATAGTATATAATAATTAGAATTGGAGATTCAAGAAATTTTTTTTTGTAGTCTTACTATCCTGCAATATACACTTCAAAACACAATATACGTAATGAAAAAAAAGGATACAGATGTACACAGCTCAGTGCCATCACACCCACACACCTTCTTAGCCAGTGTACACCGTTTCCGTCTCTGTGAGAAAAGCATGTCCTTCTTGCAGCCGTGTCGTGTCTCCACCAGCCGCCCATCTGCAAGCCTCTCGCAGGTACTGTAGTGGCGGCAGCCCGAGGTGATGTCGGCCAGAGGGCTGCCCAGTGGTCGACTGGCACACAAGTCTACACTCTCATCTGCAACAGGATAGTGTTGAGTGTACTTCTCTTTTGATGGTAGAGGGTTTCTGTATCTCACTGTGACTTGGACAGCACTGTGTACAAGCCTCACAGCTCACATCTGTATGAAGTTAATTAAGGTCACTGTCACCAATAAATGAAGAGAAATTATGAAGGAATGTTAAAAGATTTTTCAAGAAGATGGTTCATCTGTCAGTCAGTAAATAAATAAAATTTTCCATGGCAATCTTACACTGTCCTCTTGTACTACAATGGGTTCCTCTGATACAGACTCACACAGGTGGTAACTAGGCAAGAGGTCTACTGTATGAGCAACATACTTCGTTGAGTCTCATGTTGTCCTGGCAGCTGTCCACACCACACCAGTCAGTCAGAGTAGAGGTCAAATGCTTCAGAGGGATAGACTTTAAACTGTACACATTTAGTCCTGCTACTTAAAAGGAGCACGAGAATCAGGGTGTCCCGTCATCATGAGGGTCCAGTCCAAGCTCACAGGACAAGGGATACAACCACAGAATTACCTGCACTACGACGGACCCGTGAGGTGGAGAGGGAGGGAGAAGAGGGAGAAGAGGGAATGCGGGGGAAGTCAAACTGCTGTTCAGGGAATGTCTGATCTAGAATGGGTTGTACACGTTCTACAAAGACTGCAAGAGATAAAAGGCATAGATAGTCAGTTGGCACATATGAAGCTCAGCACCCTTCTGATCCCCTGCTGGAGCTGGGAGGGTGGTACATAGGCATCCTTATTCAGAAAAGGGCAACCAATGAAAGAATATAAATAGATGATGAGGCCATGAAAATAGTGAAGACAATAAAGCATAAGGGATGTCAGTGTCACAAAACTATAAATATAGCTAAAAATAAAAGACACATGATTGGAGAGAAGGAAAAAAAAACAAAGAAAGAATATAGATATATGATAAAACAGTAGAAAAAAGAACAATGAAGCAATAAGGATAAGAACAAATGAGTGAATGTTATACTGTTATAAGAACACATATCATAAGTTGCCAGATTGGAGCTTAATTCACAATTGATATGTGATAGCATTGAAGCAAATTAACAAAACCTAACTGAAAAAATAACTGAAAAAAGGAAACAAAAATGGAAAGAGAACAACCTTATGTACTTGAATTATAGTGAAAACAGGAAAATAAAATCAGGCAAGGACAAAACATCAACTAGATAACAAGTGCAATGAATCAAGTGAGAGACAAAAAACAAGAGCAAGTAAAAGATAGTGAGGGAGGTGGACGCCATCACACCTGGCAGGTTTCCTCGCTCATTGAGGTAGTAGAAGGTTGGGGAAGCAGCACAGTCGATGCCACTCTCCACCTGACACGTGCGGCTCTTCTGGTCAAACAGAGTCCCGGGGCCACATGTGAACTTGTTGCTCTTCACGCTGAGAAAGTAAGTGTACTTTGATAGCAGGTACAATTAGCAGACACAATGTAGGGATTCAATAACTTTGATGTGAAGAAATAATTGATGAATGCTGATAGAGGGGTATACAATATATGGTAATTATTAACTAACTTTGAAGCTCAGAAATAAGACATACATTTAATAATTTGACAATGGGTACACTGTAAAGATTAACAACTTTAATGCTGAGAAATAAGGCAGATTTGGCATCAGGTGTACAATACAATGATTTGCTGAGATATAACTCATGATCATATAATCAGATAAGTGCCCTTTAGAAAATACTGAAAATGAATATGCAAAATTATTATGAATAAAATACAATTACTCATTCTATTCTTATCTCTAGCTGCTGCTTCTGACAGTTAATGACTGGATATAATAGGTCTCTGTACCATGACAAAAACATTAAGTAATATTACTTAGCTGATAATACTTTATTCTACTTAACAATCTAAATGAAAACCATGTCCATCATTAAGATTTGTCATAAGTCTGAAGAGGTGAGATTACCATCATAATGAGTTTCATACTGGACAAAGGTGATGCACATTGTTCAAAGTCAAATGCATGCATAAGAATATCTGAGTAAAACTGAATGGCATAAATACTAGTACACTAACCTTTTGTCGGGTTCCACTGAGCAGATATGGAAAACTTTACATCCTGTCTCAACGTCAGCATAAAGTCCCCCATGGATTTTGTCAGTGCAGGTGAAACTGGTCTCAGGGAACACAAACGGAGGTGATGGTGGTGGTGTGGTAGTGGTGGTGGTGGTAGTGGTGGTGGTGGTTGCCATACTGCTTTTGTGGTCAGGAGTCCGAGCAGAGGTGTCGGTCCGAGCTGTTGCCTCAACCTCGTCAATGACCGTGATGTGGCTGTCAGAGGGGAACTGGGCTGTCAGGACTGTGGGTGGTTCATGCAGAAGGTCACTTGAGGGGAATGGGGTCTGTCTTGGGGTGTCAACAGGGGGTAAGGGAACCACAGGGGAAGGGGGAGGGGCTCTGGGGGCTGTCAAGAGCACTGGCTGAGGTGGAACTGGTGCCGCAGCCCCAACCCTCACCCGATGTCTGAATGTAGCAGTGGCAGGTGGGGGCCGTGCTGGACTGCCCGTCACAGGCCGACGTGCCACAGACACCCTCTGTACAGGTCTTACTCTCTGTCTACGTGAAGCCTGACGGTCAGCAAACGTAGAAACCCTCCCTCTCCCCTGTGCTTGCACTGGCTGCTGTGTGACTGTGAGTGACTGGCCACGAGAAGTTTGCCTAGACCTAGAGCGGCCCCTGGAGGATACCCTACGGTTGGAGGAAGGAAGTAGCTGGTCACTGTTAGTTGGTCTGGAGGAAGTGGTTAAGTCAGCAAACAAAGCTTCATTGTCTCTAGGAAAGGTAGTAGGGAGAGTTGGACTTTGAACAGTCGACTGTCGTTTCTGTCTGCGAATTGGCGGCACGTTGCTGCTGTGGGGAGTGTCGGCACTAGATATTCTAAGGACGTCTTGGAAGTTAGCAGGTGTGACTGAGGGTTCAGTGGTGGGAGAGAGCTGCTTGATGATCTTTGCCTGCTGACCTGCATTCTGGGCCTCGGCTGCTAGGCGGAGCAGTGAGGGCCGCAGGTGGGGCGCAGGCAGGACTGAAGGATCCACACCCTGATTAAGGGAGATTTGCGCAAGGGGAGTCTGGATGTGGACGCGGGAAGAGGAGGAGACAGAAGTAATGGTCCTGCTGACGGTGAATGGTGGAGTGGGGAAGGGGTAGGCAGAGGTGGTGGAGGCAGACGTGGAGGTGGAAGCAGTGACCCCTGGACTGTCAGTAACAGGAGGGGGGGTGGTGGTACGCTGGGACTGAGGCTGGGACTGGAGAGAAGGACGGGCCTGGGAATGAGGACGGGTGTGGGATTGGGTTGGGAGCTGAGGTTGGGGCTGGGATTGAGTCTCAGGTGGAGAAGAGGTGGAGGAAGGTTGCTGGGGAGGGGGAGAGGTGGTGGCCTCCTCAGTATCAGTGGGGATTGTGGGAGGGGCGGTGGGTCCCATGAGGGCGACAGTGGGATCCAGAACCTGCACATTAGCGGCGCTGGAGTCTCCCTCCGAGTCTCTGGGGGTGAAGGAGACACGAGGCTAGGCAGAGAAGTGGGCAGCCACGGGAGCCCCGCAGAAAAGCTACTAAGAGGCAACGAGCTCAAGAATTAGCTTATAAACATCACAGACAGTGCATATTGACCTGATGACACGTGGGGATGACTCTTCTCATTCAGTTATAAAAATTCGTGGAAATACAATAGGATCTGTAAGACCAAAAATTTTTTTTATATATTTTTGTCATCACTTTAAAAGACATTAAAGAGCAAAATTTTAGACATCAATTGAAGCTACAAGTGACTGGTATCTGATTTAATAGTTCAGTGACACAAGGACGCAAGACCAAACCCACGGTGTCAACAAGGCATCAGTCAACGTCACACTAGGTAGTGATATACAGGTGACCAGGGAGGAAGGTGTGGCCGTGAAGCACAAGACGAACAAAGCAGCTGCAGATAAATGAACAGCGTGAAGGAGACTGTGTGCTGGTTCGCTGTCAGTAGAAGGAAGAACACCGTCACGATACAGAGGTAAGCCAGAGACAGGGGGACAATCTCAAGGACACAAGGACTCGACTCAAGCAATATACATATAACAGCAGTGATCATGTGTGATGCATTATTGATAGTGTCTCGCTGTCTCACCGTATTCTGAAACCCTTCTATGTCGCAACTCCATTACATTGTCTTTATTTGAAATGACACGTTTCTTTAAGATAATTTATACAGTATTAACAGGGGGGAATACTCTTAAAAAACAAAACAAAAACAGGATGATAATTTCTGCAGACTATGAACTCCAAGTGAGAGAGCACAGCGTTTCAGATTACGGGTCTATATCGTGGGCGGCGATGCAAGGGTCGTGGCGTTGAGGTTCGCTAGACATGCAAGGGAGTGACGGTGTTTCTCTGCAATATGTACAGGTATCTAGCGCTTCTGTGGTGCATCAGTGAGTGGCGCAGGCTATCATCCCCTTGCTGCCTCACACACAGTGCCTACGTATACATCATGTCTCCCAAACAATTTTTCTTGTGTAATATATTTTCACGTTATGGGAGTGGATCGGGGGATGGGACCAACAGACAGGATGTACGAGAACAGCGTTGCTCCATAAAAAGAAAAAAGAAAAATATGTACACACACATACTCTCTCTCTCTCTCTCTCTCTCTCTCTCTCTCTCTCTCTCTCTCTCTCTCTCTCTCTCCCTAGTAAAAATAGGGAAAAAGGACAAGGGATAGATAGAAAAATTAGCCGTAAAAATTGCGCTACCCAAAATAAAGTAAAGGAACAAACTACTGTTCAAAAAGATTAACCGATGAAAATAAATGAATATATATATATATATATATATATATATATATATATATATATATACACACACACACACACACACACACACACATATGAGATTGAATAATGGAAGGAAATGGATAATTCACTCTCTCATCCAAATCATTCCTCCATTCATAAACTCCTATAAGTGAAATCCAGAAAAAACTTTCCAAAGACATATTTTATTCGATTCCGTTTAAACGTCGACTTATCCATTATTCCTATCGGGTGTGTGTTTGACTTTGATTGTTCCCTTCGTCAACCTCCAGAGAGAGAGAGAGAGAGGTTAATTCGATATATAGCTAATCTCTTGAGTGAACGGTGCTTCACTCACATTTATTACCAAAGGATGGATTTTTTTTACCATCACACACACACACACACACACACACACACACACACACACACACACACACACACACGTCGTTAATTAGGACAGTGACAGGAAGGATAAAGAAGGCCAAAAATGTGAATGTACTACGTTAGACCACCTTAGCATGTACATAAATCTTGAAGAGGTTTACTTACACAGGCCAATCATGCGAGTGTAGACATGTCAGCACAGTTTCATGTATACGTATTAACATGCTTTATTTGTGTATGAAACCTAACCTCTTGCGCGATTCAGTTCTCTTGCTGATATTAAAAAAAAAAAAATATATATATATATTATATCTGAGGGTATTCTATGGGACGTGTTTGGGGTATCACATATATAGAAATGTAATATGTAAATGCTGCGACATTGATCAATAACTAAAATGTAGCGAATCGTTCAAGATCACTTGGAATCAACACTAACAACGACAACAAAAACAACAACATTAAAACATTATGATAACAGCAAAAATAACAAGGTAAATCAATTCATCATAGTCACACAAAACATGTTACACTTAAAATCAAGTTTCTCCCTATCTATTATATTTTATTCTTTTATTTAAATGAAAAAAAAAATAGATTGTAGATGATTTCTTTCTCAAATATCAATATTAATTGTATTCTTACATTACATAAATAATGATAATGATGTTGGCATCAATAGTAGTAGTAGTAGTAGTAGTAGTAGTAGTAGTAGTAGTAGTAGCAAAATAGTAATGTTACTATACGAGGAATGAGAAGAAAAGAAGAAGAAAAATAAAGAAAGAAAAGAGAAAGACAATACTGAGAAACACGGAAGAAAAAAGAAGCAAGATTTAGACACTGACAAACTACCGGTACGTGATTCAAGCATGAGAGAGAAAATAAATGAATGAAACAGATGCGAAAAGGAAAGAAAGCAGAGAGAGAGAGAGAGAGAGAGAGAGAGAGAGAGAGAGAATAAAGGTAGACATAATGCTTTATATCTGGCATACTCACGCGGTAGAAGGGATAATGCCCGGGCCATACAGGTCATTATTTAAGTGGAAGAAGAATTCAGAACGGCTACAGTCCACCTCTTCAGCTCGCTCACATACCCTCGTCTCTTGGTCAAACACAGTACCGGCCAGACAGCGGAAAGTATAGTCATTCACTTTACCTGTTAATTAGGAAGAAGTTTAGTTACTCTCTCTCTCTCTCTCTCTCTCTCTCTCTCTCTCTCTCTCTCTCTCTCTCTCTCTCTCTCTGAGGTAACTTTCACTAGTCATGCCAAGCTTCACTCATCTCATCTCAGCGCTAATTAAGATGAGGTGCAGGTAAACAGAGCGGTTGTGGAGGCTTAGACGGATATGCTATACTGATCACACACACACACACACACACACACACACACAGGCACTTACCTTTTTCGTCCAGAGTACACACGTGAAACATTTGGCAGCTCGTGTATTGGTCAGCATAGTAACCCCCTATGACCTTCCCGATACAGGAGAAGTTGGTGGTCAGCATGGAATCAAGACCCTGCAAGCAAAGAGGAAGGTTGGGTCACGTTAGGTCACGGCTAAAGAGGATGGTAAAATGAATGGGCTAATTTGAGATTGGGAAGAGGAATAAGAACAAGGAGGAGGAGGAGGAGCAGGAGACGAGCAAAATTAATAAATACAAGAACAAGATGAACAAGAACTGTGTCTGTCAAAAGTATGAATAACTTGAAGGAGAAAAAAAGAAGGAGGAGGAGTCTCTTTTTCTCTTCCCATCAGTTTGTTTTGGAGGATAAGAAAGGACAAGGAAAAAAACAAAACAAGAACAAGGAAGGAGAACTTGGGTAAAAGGATAATAATCGAGAAGAAGAAGAAGAAGAAGAAGAAGAAGGGAAGAA
>CM035193.1:15447461-15494072 GCA_020233015.1 Callinectes sapidus
TCTCTCCTCTCTGCTCGTCTCTCTCTCTCTCTCTCTCTCTCTCTCTCTCTCTCTCTCTCTCTCTCTCTCTCTCTCTCTCTCTCTCTCTCTCTCTCTCTCTCTCACACACACACACAATAGACAATTTATGTTATGCCTGTGTGAATTATGTTAGTGTTGTAGTGGTACTGAGTAGATAACAAGATGTGGCAGTGTATATACATGCTTTAACAAAATCCATACTGCAATATTTCTTGTCAACAAAAGAAGGTTCCCTCGATCAGATAAGATAGGCATAGAGGTAATACATTTAGTGTTGAGACAATATTGGTGGGTATTGTATTGTATTGGACTGTTTGATGTATTTGAGGGGCTGAAAGTGCTACAGCATATCACAATCTTTCATAACACACTAAAATGACCAGAACCAAGCCTATGTATGTGTCGTTTTCTCAGACTCATTGAAAGAAGCTGCTGATATTGTGCCTTTAGATTAGGAAGCCGGGTCACTTTTTTTATCAGCAATTCCTTGGATGGTCATTGTCTCTGCATGTGTAAACCTTTTGTGATTTTTTTGTGCCGTTAGATATGAGGCTTCTGTTGGGTGAGAATCAGTACTATTATTGTTAAAGGGATTGGAATAGTATGAATAGTATGTGGAACTTATTGGAATTAGTAGAAAAATTGTGAAATATCCTCACTTTAGTTTTTCCTGCAGCTCTACATGCAATACAGATATTAAGCGCCTTTCTCTGCAGACCCCTTCTGTAGTTGTATTTTGGTAATATTTAGGTAGATCTATACAGAGATGTGATTTGCGTGAACCAATAGAGTAAAAAGAGTGAAATATTTTTACTTTGTATTTTTTATTGACTATAAGAATATTAACAGGATTTGGTACAAAATAGGTGCCAGAAAAGCTGTCAATAATCATGGCAAGAGAATGTTTAGCAGTGAAAGAGTTGAGGGGAATGTTGCAAAGTCAGAAAGTTGTTGCATTGTTTGCTTTTGTATTCATAGTATGCATGTGAGTGAATTTGCATTAGAGTTGGTGTATCATTAAAAAAGAGCAGTGTTATAAACTATCCCCTAATCTCACATGTCCCAAGACTCCTCAGGTTGCTACAATTATTCAGTTCCGAATTGTGCTATAATCCATATAATGTCACTATCCCCATGAAGAGTTGTAATTGATGTCCCTGCTTCCACCCTGTTGTAATGATGGTGTATTCCTGCAGGGTGCTATAATCATCCACGAAGTGTATCCTGATGGTGCAGCAGCCAAGGACGGCCGCCTCAAGCCTGGTGACCAAATCCTCAATGTTAACAATGAAAACTTCCGAGAGATCACTCACCAGAAGGCTCTCAGTGTGCTGCGACAGACGCCATCCAAGGTGAGCCACCCGTGAATTATTCAGCTTCCTTCTAATGTGAAATTGTTTATTAATTCATTACTTCAAGTTGACTGATTAACACTCACTCTGATAAAACAGGAAAGATGTGCAATTATTATTTGCTTGTATTCTGAATATTTTTCTTCTGGGTAAAGTTTGTAATGTTTTATCACAATATGGTTGTCAGGATAATTTTCACCCCACCCTCTCATTGTTTTTTATCAGTATTGTATCACTCAATTTTTGTTATTTTTAGTGAGTTTATTATATATTTTTTTCTTGAATGAAATTAAAAGTAGCATTATTCTTCTCACATTTGTCAGTATCATTGGATTTATGTTTTAAGGATAAAATTATTTTAAATTGTTTTATTTTTATTCTTAGAATGTTTTCTCTGCTTTTTTCTTTGTATGGTAAAGGAAAAGGAAAAGGTAAGACTGGAAGCAGACTCAGTAAATAACCAAACTAGTTGAGCTGGTAACACGTTGGGCTAACTTACTGTGCCGTGCTGACCGTGTCAAGTCCAGACCCAGAGTCATTGTTGCCAGTGACAGTTATTGGCCGTGTCGTGTTGTCTTTCGTATCTGTTGGTATTCCATCCTCTCAAACTCACCAATGACTGTACCTGTAGTAATGCTGCCTAATGCAAAACTAGGAAACATTCTTAGCATTCATACTTACAACCTTTATGAGTTTGAGAAGATTGCTGCTGTACACGTGATAATAACAAGCTGCAGAAGAATATGTTTGCTAAAAGACTACAAGTAAATACAGTATTGCTATGTGGAGTTTTATCGCCATGGCATGGAGTGAAGCTGGTATATACATGTTACTTTATGTTTCACAACTAGAGACCAAAAAATGCAGCTCATATTTCAAGAAGACTCATTCCGTCATCTCGGGTATTTCACTGGAGTTGTGAATCCTGAATGTTCCAGTACATCACCATGAGTCTCCAAGGAGCTTTAGTTGTGTTGTGACATGATTGCATAAAACTATTGTCTTTGAAGTATTTTGTGATGGTACTTGCTAGATTCTTGTTTTGTGTCATGTAAGTAAGAAGTATGTATGCATACTGTATACTCTAATGTGCTTAATACATTATGAACTGTATTTTGTGGAAATTGTGTGGTAGTTAGCAATACTACCTCTGTCACTGTTTGACTTGAGCTCTAATACATTACTGCGGTGTAGCTGTGTGTCTGTACCTTGGTATGTGTGTGTGTTTGGATGAGAGTGGATGAGTATGTGTATATTTATACACATGGATATGTATGTACATTATGTCTCAGGAAGCATTATTGCAAACGATGAACTGGGAAGCAATTCATCTTTAAGGGGAAAATTACTTTAATTCATCAAAGAAGAGTGCAGGCAAATTGTTTTGTTTGTCACATCATACACATCAAGATTAGCAGCCTATTCTGAAATAAGATACTCATCATAGTCACCAAGCTGACACCACTGGGATTTTTCTTCTTTTTGTCTTTTTAATTACTCTTGGGTAGTGTCTCTCTTACGTACAACAGTTGTAATAACAGTGGCTCTCAATGAACACAGTGTATTAAGTGCATTGGCATCTTTTGTAGCAGTAGAAAATTCTTTTTATTCTTAAACTCTGCCTCTTCTCTTTCACTTTGACTTCTCATCAAAATAGTAAAAGGGAATAAGTTGAGCTGTGAATGAAGCCCAAGTGTACAAAGAACAGAGGTCAACAGGTATAATTATACATACACTACCATGCTGCTTCAAAAGATACCCTATTTATATTACATAGATTCCTCATGGTTATGTTATCCTTTTTTATCTAATGTGATAGTCTGGAGCACCTTTGGGTACAGTATAACACAGATGGAAGCCCAAAAATAACAAATATCTTTCTCATCGTACCTTTGTTACCAGCTCAGACTAGTTTGTTGTGTATATATTTGATACACACATTCACCATTGCAGAGAAGATGCATATAGAATGTTAGTCTGAAAAACGAACACCTTTATGATACACTAATGATTATGAACAGCAGTTGTGTAGTGTGACATGCATACAGTTTGTAGGATATGCCTATGGTAGCTAGTGATGAACTTGAGGGTTGTGATTGGTGAGTGAATGAAATAGTTGGTAGTTACTTGGTTGTGTTGTTCTTTGCTGCTGCTTTTTGTTGAGGCTAAAATGATTCAGAAGTGCAAGTGTGGTGAAAGACCTATAGACTTGGTTCATTCCCTTGGGTTAACACAGCTACCACTAACACCAGTCACAATTCAAATAAAGAGATTGATTGCTTTGTTTTGATTATCTTATGGGGGATGAACTTCATTTACTTAAATTCACTGGAAATCATGTACAAAATTCAGTCTAAGGAAATCATTAGTTTGGCCATTCAGTTTGATGTGCCACTCAGACAAAGACTGCATCCCATTTTCCCATTTTATATCATTTCAACTCACTACTTCAATGCAAATGCCCCATCATGGCAGTATTGTATTCTGATCATAATGGGAGTACAATGGTGGTGTTGCAGGTGAAGATGGTGGTGTACCGTGAAGAGGGAACACAGAAGGAGGAGGACCTGTATGACATCATCACCGTCCAGCTCACCAAGAAGTCCGGCAAGGGTCTTGGCCTCTCCATAGTGGGCCGGAAGAATGGACCAGGAGTTTTCATCTCAGACGTGGTAATGTTACAGTTTTATATTTGATGGAGTGTTAATTCCATATATATTAGTACTCTTGTATATTCAATACTGGGACATGTATTCATATTCATGCTGCTTATTATTTGGCAATTTTATACAGCTTCAGAAACTCATGTGAGGATTAAAATAATATAGTCTTTGGCCATTAATCTTCTGACCTTCATAGACCCTTCCTAATGTCAATAAAATTGTCCTACCATAGGTAAAACTCATAGTAAAAATATGTCCCAGTACTGAAGGGATTAGAATAGTAATTTATTGACCATAGGATTCAGTTAGCATGAGATAGAAGAGTTATTCACATTACATTAACATTCAGAGTTCCAGTTAAAAATCTATGCACTACTCCATATTATTTATCCTTCCTCAGGTGCCTGGTGGTGTGGCTGAGAGTGATGGTCGTCTCATGCAAGGTGATCAGATACTGGAGGTGAATGACAAGGACCTCCGACAAGCAACGCAAGAACAGGCAGCAGCGATCCTCAAGTGTGCTCCAGGATCAGTGTCCATGAAACTAGGTCGGCTAAAGGCAGGGAAGAAGGCCGGCGCTAATAACAATGCGTGAGTATTTTCTTCTCATTCAGCTAATTATTTGTCATTTAATGTTTATAGAGAGGCAGTCACAGTACTTATTAAGTATACATTATTAGACTGGGAGTTAATGATTGGTGACCAAGGTGTGGCAGGTGAATTAGTGAAAGATTAATCACAACAACATTATGGGTTTTGTTATCTAGATTAACACATTCAGTACAGTACAACCCACCAGTGGGGTGGGTCATATCACACATTCAAACCACTTAAAACACTCAATATTGACCTTAAGCATATTTAAAATACCATGGAAAACCTCAAAACTCAATGGAAACACACAACATATACTCAAATTTTTCTTACCCACACCTAAACACACCCCACACACACCCAAACCTCTTAAAACACTCAATATTGACCTAAAACACACTTAAAAATGGTACGCATCCAATATACACCAAACACCATCCCCACTCACACTTAAGCCACTTAAAACACTCTAAATATACCCATAAAACACTTAAAAAACACAACCACAACCGCTACTGCCAGCCGTAGATGTGTCTTTAAGTGTTTGTGATAACTAACTATTACTAAATCCATTATGAATGAGATACCATATATATATATATACAAAACTTCACTTGTCTTGGTTATTGTGACATCTTCATCCAGCTATGGTTATTTGGCTAAGCAGTACATATTAAGTGGATTCTAGTGTTCCAGCGAGTTATTGTTTTCACACTGGGGGGTAATCGGCCACGCTGCTAAATGCACTGAACATGTTAAGTGGCTTTTTCTGTTTCCTCATTTTCCTATTTACTATGTCAACAATCTTATAAAATTTTGGCACACTGAGATGCTTTTGCATTAATGTTTATTCACCAAGTTGGTCAGATTATCAAGGTGTTTATTATATATATTGGACAGAAAGTTATTGTTTATTCACCAAGTTGGTCAGATTATCAAGATGTTTACTATGTATTGGAGAGAATGCTGTTGTTATTATCAGTAGCAGCATTGTTGAGGTGAAGAGTCATCAGTAGTTTTATATGTTAAGTGAATGGTTGGGTGGCATATTTCTGTGGGGAGTCTTTCATCATACTCTCACTCATTCTCTTTGTGTTCCTCATCCTGTTTGTTGTGGGAAATGGGTTGATGATGATGATGATTATTATTATTGGTTGTCTATTCTAAATGCATACACAGGAAGAAATAAAGGTTTGTATTGAAAGGCTGTGCTGTATAGTGACTAATTATAATGGCTTGAGTAATTCCTGCGAGTCTCTCAAATGTTTGTTGCTTGTGATGTCTCTAAAGATGAAGTCAGGTCTCACATTCTCCTTTATCTGGCTCTCTGTATCTTGACTGTTTCTGATTAGTGGCAGCTGTAGTGCAAAAATGTTGTGAGGAAACAAGTCAGTGGATTTTCTCAGAACTGCATGGACAAAATAGTATTGTGGATAGTTTTAGTGCTGCTTGTTTTAGTGTTGTTGATCTTTATGCTGTTTGGCTCTTTTTGGCAATCCTTATCCTTTTTGGTCTTTATACTTGATTGCGAACTGAACTCATTTTCACAGTGATCTTGAAGAGCTTCAGGAAATCAAGGTTGTGATTCCCATAATTCCCAACAATTTCAATGTTTCATGATAAATCTTGTTCTGACTTCCCAACCAGCTATTAAACAGCTACTATTTATTGGAGTGCTTTGGCATAAATCATGTTACTTAGTAGATATATATCAATATCTCTTTTTGCTTCACTAAGAAGTACATAGTCTCTTTATGCTTCTTTTTTTTCTCCCAATGCCTAACTTTCTTAATTTAAGAAAAAAATGAATGATGTTTATAAATATTTGCAAGGTAAACATCTATCTCCAGAATCTCTAGAAACCACATGCAGTGAAACTTGTGTTATAAAGGCAAAAACATTGTTCATACACTTGATTCAGCTTAAGAAACATTAGTGTAGAAAACCAGTCATCTCACTGCCAGCTGACTGACTGACTCATTCTTACCCTCCATGCAGCAACAGCACGTGGCCAGTGACAATAAGCGACAACTCTCCCGACGTGTCCACCAGCCCCTCTCCCGCCGAGCCTCCCATCCCCATACCCCGCACACACCTCCCCCCACACCTCCAAACCCACCACCCACTTCCACCACCACCACAGCCACAGCATCCCCCAAAGGACCCTCAGGAGCCACTGGGCATCAGGACAATCTTGCTGGAAAGGCGTGACGACGGGCTTGGCTTTTCCATCGTGGGTGGCTTTGGCTCCAACCTCGGGGACTTGCCCATCTATGTTAAGAGTGTGTTTGAGCGCGGCGCAGCGGCACGGGAAGGTTCCCTGCGCCGGGGCGATCAGATCCTGGAGGTGAATGGACAGTCCCTTGCCGGCTTGACTCATGCAGATGCTGTGGCCATCCTGAAGGAGGCACGGGGCTCTGTCGCTCTCACCATTCTGCCATCCAAGTAAAGAAGAAGAAGCAATGTGTGTGTGTGTGTGTGTGTGTGGGTAAGTATGTGTGTATGTGCCAGAGTGTGTGAGTGTGTGTGTGCCTGAGAAGTGTCCTCCATCTGTCGCTGTTTTTCTTATTTTGCTGTTTTGATGTTTCTGGTTGTTGCAAGGAGGATGCTCTATACACACACCACGCACTAGTTGTAAGGGTTTGGCGCGACAGGATAATCACGCCACCATGTAAATTAAGGCTCACCCATGATCCCCACTAAGCCTGTTACCTTGTTTTTTTTTTGGCCAAGAAGGTGCAGCCACTGAAATACAGGCTTGCAGTACATACCAACCTGTTCCCAGCCTATGGCCATATCATGAAGATTCATCCATTGTAAATGTTACCAGTTTATTTGTGGTGTTCCCTGCACCCTTCCCTTGCCTGATGATTGCAGCTCGTTTCCACAAAAAGCTTCTTCCCCACACCACTGCGAGGCCTTTTGGGGACTGCAGCTTTCCTTTCTGTTCATGGATGATAATAGTTATACTGTTTTGTTGTGCTCAGAGTTTGTGTTCATCCTGGGTACCTTTCCTACACTCCCTCAATACCAATGTGAACTGATGAGACAAGTGCAAGACTGATATAAAGGTACTCACAGGAACCAGTGTCCAAAAGAAAGACTGGAGAATATATACAATATATACAAAAATTCCCCTGAAATTGTAGTTGTGGATCGGTAGGGAGCTCCCAGGCAAGGGGCAACCCAAGGCACCGATTAGTTATGTTAATGTTGACACCGGCTTTCAGTCTCTGCAAAAAAAGTAGCAATATAAGACTAAAAAAACTAAAAAATAAGCTTAAATATGATGTAAAAGTGCTGTATACACTTAACATGACAAGTTTGCAATGTGTGTATTTTTATCACTCATTCATTTCACATCAGATCAAAATGTTAATGTGGAACTTGTCAATCTTTATATACATTGTACATTTGTTAAGTTCCAAATTCTAAATGTATAATTGTTCAAGCAGATATTGAGTTAGTTGGTTAGATTGTTTGCAAAGTTTATACAGCATATCATGTTTATATTGGTATAATGTAATGGCAACCATGCCATTTGTTTTCATAGGTCAATACCTCTAGCTAACTCTCCATGTTGTTAATTGCTTGGTGACTGTGAAGCTGGTTAATCCCAACGGTGGTGCTGACATATTGTTTAAAAAGACTTATTTATTTTGGAGTGACATTATTTTCCACTTGTTCGGTTGGCCACGCGATGCTTGAGGGAAGCCCACTGTTGGGATGAACCAAGCTTCCTACAGCTGTTATCTCTTGTTAAAAGAAATTACCTCTTGATTCCGGAAAGATAATTTAGTAGGGTTGTATTATTCATCATAGAATTTAGAAAAAAAATACAATGGAAGCCGAGTCAGGTTACACTGGCGACGCAGATCCTAGTTTTATCATAATTAGGGCATTATTTTGTAATTATAACTTGCTTTACGTAATGATTGAACACTGCAGTGCGGGACTTGAGCCTTATTTGTTTATTGAGAGTCCCAGTGTGTAGGTCAGTTCAGAAAGCGTGAACTGGCCAGGTGTTGCCAAGGGAGCGTCAAGGTGAGGCAATAGTGCCGTGGGCGAGGCTGCCGGGCCCGGCGGGTCTGGCGGGACAGTCGCCCACACCAGCAAGCATAATGTGATGTGCTATAGCGATGGTGGTTGAGCCAGCCAGGCAGCTGGTACAGGAAAAGTACCAAGCAGTAAGGTCAAATGTTTCCTGGCTCCCATGAACAAGTCTACTTGAAGCAAATGAACCACCACCACCACAAGTCTACTAAGCTCATACTGACATCTTTTTATCATCTATGCAATAAGGCAGTAATATGAAATAAAAACATTTCACATTAACAATACTTTGATTTATCATCACCTTACAATGCAATGTATTGTAGACTTGTGTGTGTGTGTGTGTGTGTGTGTGTGTTTGTGTAAAGAATTCCCAAGTTTGGAAACAACTTCGAACCACAGAATGAACCAATCCACCGCTTGCGTATGCAGCGCACTCCCCAGCAGCCCACCCTTGTAGGCCGTCTCGTTCACAGTCAGGCGTCAACCACCAGCCAATAAGGAGGTATGCTGCTCTCGCTCCTTGACTACATTTCTGGTTTTAAGGTAAGCATTTCCAGTTCTTGTCTACATTACATTATGAATATGTTCCAGATATGGTTATGTTTGTAGTAGCAAGAAGTTCAAAGCCAGAAAGAGACAAGGCTAAGTAAAATGGTGCATGAAAACTGGCTTTTGTACGTGTGATGGTTGTTAATGAATACTTCAGCAATCAACTGTTGATTTGAATATAGATAATGAAGTGACGAAAATACATTAATCACAAGAGAATAGAGTATGATTATAGTATGGTATAACGTTATACATAAATCTACTTGACCGATAGTTATGGCGAATGAGTGAACTGGTACTTACTTACAGTGGGCTCGCCTCCTTAATCCCTTGTTAATGAAGCAGCCAGATTACCTACCTATATTTCTAGCAAAGGTGACGTGATCTATCCATCTTTTTTTTCATTGTTGATGAAAGCTATTTCTAACATGTACCATAATGGACCTGCCTTCTTCCTCTCCCCCCAAACCCGCTCCTACTCCCTTCTCATTCCTAAAGGCCTGTCCACACGAGCGGGCCTGATCGGCGGGCTTTCCTTCTAACGGGCACATTTGACGAGCAAACCGTCAAATTGCCCGAGTGCCCGTCAAGCAAAATCACCAAGGTGGTTCCCGGTAGCTGGAGCTTCGACCCTGCCAGACGTAGTTGATATAGTGAAACCATAGCTGGCCTCCTTCCAACATTCAAAGTCATTGTAACACGATTAACATCTTGCGTACAATGTCTAACCCGGATAACCTTAATGAGCTACCTAGTATAATTGTTCGAAAGCACTGATAGGCACGTTAATTGAACTTATTCGTAAGAATCCATGTGTATGGAATGTGAGGCTCAAGTCCTATAAGAGTAGAGAAAATTGCGTAACAGCATTCAAGGCTATTGCTGCAGAAATAAGAGCAAATGATAGTGCCGCGACGACTGATGACAAAAAAAAAGTGTATGGCCCGACATGTTTCTGGGATGATGTTGGATAAGCTTTGCTTGGATGTAGTGTACTGCACGGCCGAATACGTACACCTCGTTGCTAAAAAATCCCAGTGTTGCTTCCAAACGAGCTTTTGCTGTTAGGCTGCTTCTCATGTTTGTGTCTTTTTTTCATTATATATGGTTCCACCTTTGCTAGCAAAATATAGAAAGTGTTTATGCTCATACTCAAGTAATTTCTGAAGTCTGCCTTATGACCATCTTGTAACTCATGCTGTATTGCTGCGTGGCTTTCATCAACATTTCTTTCACTGAGCCAGTCTTTGCACCACATTCTTTTCTTTTTCTTTTTCTTTATACACAAAGCAATTATCATGGAGCACAATATTTTCTTCTTTGTAATGGTAGGCGCCATGCATATCGTGCAGCACTCCATACTCTATGTACTGGCATCGTCGGGCACCTCCGCCAATTCATCAACTCTGTCGTGTGGACCACATTCACGGGCAGGCCCGCCAGAATTTGCCCGGCAAGCGCGGTGCCCGACGGGCACGCCCGCTCGTGTGGACAAGCCTTAACTATCGTTCCCCCTCCCCCCTCCCTGTCCCACCTCCCCACTTCCAAGTTTCTCTCTCTCTCTCTCTCTCTCTCTCTCTCTCTCAGAGGTAATGACAGTACATACTAGAGGTGATTCAAATGTATATATTTTTTGTATTTGCAAATGTGAATAATAATTATAGTTAGTTGCAAATGCTAATGTAAAGTTTTATTTGAACAGACCGTAACTAAGAACATAAGAACTTGAGATAGTGAGAGAAGCTGCCTGGCCTACATGTGGCAGTCCCTGTATGAACAAAGCTACCTAAATCTGCCCATCATCCTCATCCATAAATGTCTAATGTTCTCTAAAGTTCCCTGTTGATTCAACACAAACAATATGATTACTAAGTCCAATATATGATGGCTTAAGCCTTGGGTAAAGGCTGTGTTTGAGCCTGCAATCTGCAACAATGCATGTGTGCAGTGCAGGTGTGCAATTGTACATGTTTGGGTGTTTGAGACTGTAAGCAACTGTGGCAGCGATTTTTTTCTTGTTTAATGTTTTAGCCACAGAAAATTGAATCAATAAATTTCAATAACTTTTTCACATTACTATACAGCAACATCTTTGGAAAAGTTGTCAAAGTACTGCCTCTCCTTACTTGATGACATTGTGTACAGTGAAGTTAATGGTCATTCAGATACCAAGCGCTCAGCGTTGGCGTGTCACTGGAGAGTGGTGTTCATGGCGGGGAAGTCGGCTGACTGGCGGTGTCAGCCACCACGTGTGTTTGTGTTTGAATTGTGAGGCCGCATTTGGATTGGAGGTGAAAATTTGTTCTCCAAATATATTAGGATTGGGAGGTGTTCGAGTTAAAGGCTGTTCAAATCAAGAGGTACCACTGTATCTAAAAGTCTGCCGTGAGTTTGGCAAAAGGCCAAGATTTCCATTGAACAGATCACACCAGAGTAATTATTTCTTTCTTTCACTGAATTCATCTAAGAATAGTATTGAAATAGGCCTGTTAATATTTGATATCTGAAAAAAAAAAAATAGCATGGAACGTACGAATGTGAATGTGAATCTTAAAAAAAACAAGTGAATATTCACTGTTGCAAATATGAATATGATGAACTTTCAGACCACCTCCAGTACAAACCAATTGAGCACCTTCATATGCTGAGTTGAATAGGATATGGAAACTATAGCGTTCAACACTATTATCTTTCACATATTTACAAACAGAAATAAACATCTTATTGTTAATTTATAACATCTTGGCACAAGATCCTATTTATTTCTAGCATTATCTTAACAAAAGTCAGGCTGTATTTGTTATGTAATCACCAAATGCAGCCATAGTTGCAGTTGTTGTCATTGTTGAAAGTGCATAAGGTACACCACCACTGCACATTTGGAGATTGCATGACAAGCAGTTAACGTAAATCTATCTGGCAAACTATCTGAGCACCACTGAAGGTCCTGGGCTGGCTGACCAACAGACAGATGGGCAAATGTTGTGGCAGTGACATGCAGTGTGAAGGAGAATCTTTTCTCTCCAAACTATCTTAAGTGTCTCTGAGCCTGAGGCAGAGGCAGTCATTCACCAGATACAGCACAAAGCATAAAATTTATCTAATACTCTTAGGACTATGGTGTTATTTCATGTTAAAGTAAATACTCACTAATGTCTCAAGAGAAAGGCACTTTTCACATTGTATTTTATTGTCACATTATTTGATTTCAAAGTAAATACTCACTCTAATGTCTCAAGAAAAATTCAAATGATATAGATTTGTAATGAAATCAAATAAATAAGATGAATTTTGCACCCTTCAGTACTTATATCTTTGTATCCCATTTTTTTCTTAGTACATTCACAACCTTAAGGTTTTATAAGAACAAGAACATTCAAAATTACATACTTCGTGCACAGAAAGATTCTCCGATCTACAGCAAAAGACAAATTTCACACTCTTTATTACACAGACATTACTTGAGTACTTCATGAGTGAGTATTAAATTGAAAGGCCCTAAAATTTTGATGAATTGATAATATGCATATGTCCTGTTACCTGTATCCCTATCCATGGCTGGGCAATATGTCCCGGTTGTATCATGGTTTTTACCATCTTTATAGAGAGACCAGTGAAGTGAAAAAAAAAAAATCATCTTCCTGGTAGTCACAATGCAAGATGGATGAGTATTACTATTCTAGAGGCAGCTTCATATCACATCTAATGCAATATCCCCATGATGTAATTCAGTCTGCAAAAGACAATACTATACTCTTACAATGTAAATATCTTTGTTTATAGCCACAACTGGCAATTCAGTACCAAACTAACACATTACAATACATGAGGACAGATTTATTTCATACAGTAATTCTATTAATTACATAAAATACTTTATTTATTTTCCAAAGACAGTATCACCCTAAGCAGTCAAATAATTTTTTACATTAACCTCCTCTCCAGCTATATGCTTATTGGCCATGCTGTTTGTAATGACAGTTAATCTATCTTGCATAGCAAATGTGAGTGAAATGGCTGCCTCAGTTCCTTCTTCCCATGACAATAAGCTATCTATATATTATATACATGAGGGTGAACTACACTGCCTATTACATATTTTCACCAGAATCCTCGTACAATTTTTCATATGCTGCATAAAAGGAAGAATTGTATAAGCATTCTACATATTCATGATTGATTGTGAAATGATCAATAAATATTAAATACTGGCTGCACACACTGGCTCAAAACTGGCCAGTGAAGAAAGTGTCTACAAATACACTTTATTGTAAATAATTTGTTGTGAATTATCCAGACAAAATAGAAGTGTTAGTGCATCAATACATTATTTTTGCTGGTCAACTGATATCGCTGTTTTATCTTTAGCTTTAGATTTTTATTAGTGTTTACATGACAATGTTCTGACTCCAAACACCTGCAGAAATATCATAAAGCTTTAAAGTGTTCTTAGTACAAATGGGGCAAAATGAACTTGATCCATGAAAACAGTCTAGCCATTATATATGGTCTATGTATCCAAGCATTGTGCTTGCCATGTTTACAGAAGTGCTTTGTATTTACACACCATTTCCAATAAACATGGTGGCTAACTGTGCTGGATTTTTCAATTTTGAGAGAAAAGCAATTAATACATCTTTTTTAACTTGATTCCTGGCACTATTTTATTTCCCTTTCTTACTGTGTGGCAGGTGAGATCCCTGAGAAGGGAGCTGTCCATCCATGGTGCAGGAACGACAACAGAATCTCGCATAGTACCTGTTGGTGCAATACTTGGCACGCACAATGAGCTTGCAGTTGGCAAAGTAAGGATTGTCCGTACAAGTTGGGTGTACATAGATTCCTGCAAAATCAGAAAGAAAAATCAAATTTAATATGAGTAATAGATACCTATGAAGAATAATATATGTAATGATTTCTGAGAATCCCTTTATTCAAGACAAATACATAATAATAGCATTGAAATAGGTTATGTAACAATTGCATTAGATATGAACTGTTTAAACAAGATTATTCAAGAAGGATCAAATACAACAAAGCAAGTGGTGTGTTATGTTGAGACAAAATTATGAACTCCTAAAGGACCAGAGGTGGCTAGTCAAGATGGAGTCATATTGATTCTAATCAATCTGATTCCCCATCAGTTCCCTTGGATCTCAGTGCCATACATATCACTGGCTTGCACTCGCTCATTTGTTATGTATCACAATGAGTGCAATAGGGTGGGAACATGAAAAAATTTATCTAGCATGCATGAAGAGCTCAAGGTGCCTGTTTTCACTAAGCGTGAGCCACATTCATTCAGGCTAAACAAAAACACAGCAGGCAAGAGATTCGCTCCCTCCAAAACGTTCTCCTCTTCAACTCCTTGTCTCTCCATCACTGTATCTGAATATCATTATTAGAAAGGGGAAAACTTAAGGAGTCTGAATACAAACCAATTTTAACATTTAGTGCTGGAGAGCTGGTCCTAATGGGACAAAAATCGCCACCACTGCTGGTCCTTTAGGGTTTAGTGATGCAGAGATGGAAGTGATTACATTGAGATCTAACACAAGATAAAGCTTACATGTGATGCATCTGGCACCATAAGAACATACCTTTGATGGAAATGACAGTGAGGCTGCTTGCCGTGCCATAGTCATTCTGGACATGACACTTGTACTGCCCAGAGTCTCCGATTTCAGCATTACTGATGACTAGAGTGTGGTCTTCTGCATAAAATTATCATCTCATTAGCAGGAGCATAAAAAATAACCCAGAAGTTAATTGCTTGATAATATATCTTTTATAAAAAAACTGCAGTGGACAGTTTAAATTCATTACTAAAGACTCCACTCACCTTCAATGGCAAATCTTCCTGAAGATTCTATTTGGTTGTCTCCCTTGAACCACACCACTGTTGGCTCGGGGACCCCATGCACCTCGCAGGGGATGGTGATGGTGGACTGGGGCGGGAACTCAGTGACGTTGAGGCGGATAACGGCACGCACCGGCACTGGTGGGATGGCAGTGTTAGGCACATTGTGGAACTAGGGACTAATTTGACATAGGCTCTGTTGTTGACTTACTTTGTTAATGAACTGCAAACTTTATCACATTTACTTGCAATCTGACATTAAGTTTTTCACAGTTTGGGAAAACAATGTATCTTATGATTTTAATTTGAATTCATAACATTGGATTTTAAGCAAATCAAATTCATAAAACTTTCAAAAGAAAGACCACTGTTGTGAAAGAAAGATATGATATGTTAGCCTGATTATCTTGACCAAAGCACCTGGAACAGGCAGAAAAGGAAATAGATATCTTAAGCCAAGCACCGATAATAGCTGAAAAATAAAGGACAGCTGTATTGCTAGGTTCATTAAGAGCTTTTAGATGTGCAGTAAAGTCAAATCTTCTCTCAAACTAATATGGTGACTAACAATCTAGTCCTCTTCTTCAATAATGGATTACTTACAGTTCTCTTTCTATACAAACTATATTCTTCTCTTATTTATTCATCGTTGTCAATTACAGGCAACCTTGAAAAGATTGAATTAATTGTTATTTAGTCAAGTAAGATGGGTGATGTAAAATTTACCTTAGGTATCAAAATGTATGTGCTCAAAATAGAAGTGAACAAGGCCTCACCTATAAATATCTGAGTGGTGGTAGTCTCTGCGGTTTTTGGTGAAGGTAAAACATAATCGGGCCAGTAAGGCCGCAGACCAGGGGGAACAGCAGGGAAGATAGTAGTCATGGCAGGAGTAACAGAAGGTGAAGTAGGAGGAGCCTTTGGTGGGTCAATTATATACTGGAGGAAGTCCCTATCACTGGGGAGAGGCTTGTGAACTGGCCCTAGAGCATGCAGGACTGTGGTCTGTGAGGTGGCTGGTCCATATCCATTGTAAACCTGGCACGTGTATGGCCCAAGACTTCTCAGGTTGACAACACGGATTCTCAAGGAGCCATCTCTAAACTGCTCAAATGCTCTTGAAGTTACTGGAAGCATGTCTCGCCCACGCCACCAGGTGACTGAGGGCCTCGGCCAGCCCACAGCCCGGCAGAACAGTGTCATCTTGTTCCCAAGGGTGGCCAGTGGTGTGGTGGGGTTCCAGGGCACAACCACTGCCCCACGAGGTTTGGGATCTGACATGCATGTTGTGTTAGTGAATATCCATCTTGCAACCACTCAGTCAATCACAATGCAAGATCTGGTATTAGAAGTTTTGGTTATATGCCCAGAAATTTGCATGCATTCCCTGAAAATTTTTAACACTGCAAGAAGTTAAAGAGATTACCAAGAAAAATATTTCTAAATCATTACAAGCAAAGTACAAAAATGCCATGTGAATTAAGCATGCCGTCAAATTTGTGCAAATTTTCTCTTAAGACTATTCATGATATAAATAATGTCACTACACATTATTGTAGATAATGATTATTGCAAAGCCAACCACTATGCAAGTTAAGCTACCAAAATAGTTCAGCTAAAGAAAAGACCATCAAGTAATTCAAGCAAATCTCACTTGCATACACAATTATTTCAGTGTTAAGACCTTAGAGACTTTCATATACAAAACATACATCACTCAAGTTCATAATTAGTATTATTAATTGGAAAACCTCAAGTCATAACTCCATGCAATGGTCTATGAGTGCAACAACCACTAAATTAATGTCATCCAGAGAACTGTCAACTCCATTGAAAACACAAGGTACATTCTGTGCCACCAGCCAGTGCAGCGAGGCACTCACCAGTAACTGTGAGCTGTGCAGTGCGGCGGTCAGGTGAACCAACTCCATTGTTTGCCTCACAGGTGTACTTCCCTGTGTCACTGCGCTCCACATTCACCACCTGTAGGGAACCTCCATCCACAATCCTGAATCTGCTTGATGGATTGTCAGTGTTGATCTGTGGAGTCAGGAAGTAACATGTTATGTCAAGAGAAAAGCTTACCTTCAATTATTTTGCCAGAGCACAGGTTGCCAAATAATTATGTAATCTTTTCTTGCTCAATATCACCACGTAAAGCTTTGGAATAATTGCGGGAGTGTGACTGACCGTGTATGAGCCTCGGTACCAAGTGACAGTAGGAGTGGGGGAGCCCTTGGCAACACAGGTTATTGTAACCACATCATTCTCCTCTACTGTGACAGTATCATCAAAGCTTATGATGTGAGGTCTCTCACCATACTCTGAAAACACACAACTACAATTACCATTTCATTTTTAGATATTCTAGTTTTTATAACATGCTATACAATATTCCAATATCTAAGACTTATGTGAAATTAAGCTTAAATTTTCTTCCACAGAATGAGAGCAAAATCATCATACCAAGAGCAGTTGTTGTGAGCTCTGGCACATAGCCATCCTCAATAGGACTGACACAAGAGTAACCACAACCGTTGTAGCAACACTTCAGGGCACCATCACAGCTGGCATCATTCTGGCACTCAGTATCACACAGGTAACTATAGCCATTGGTCTCGGGACAACTGCCAGCCTTATTCGCTATCACAGAAAAAAAGTAATCATTAAAGTAAGTCATAAATAGAAATCTGTTAAATCTTCCATCTTTTTCACTACAGTTGTACCTCTTGATTCGAACTTAATTTGTTTTCTGGCTGTTTGAATTATAAAAATTCGAATTAGGAAGCAATTTTTACCATTGAAATTAATGTAAAAACATTTAATCCGTTCCATTTTATTTTAAATAAAAAATACTACACTCATCCCAAGCTATTGCGAGAAATTGGTCCCTTAACATCGCCGCAATACCTAAAAATGCAATAGCCATTGTTATAAAGTAATGAGAAAAATAAAATTGGTCCTGATCCACCAGAGTGGCAACATGATTTAACGTATTGGCACCTTGTTTTCCCCTCATCTCATCATTCATAGATATCTCTCATATTTTGAGAGTATAAGGTAAACACAGACATGAAATGCATAAAAAAAAGGCATAACAAAAGAATTATTTACTTTGTTGTGAAACTCCGGAGTCCTGATGAAGACTAGACAAGCCTCCCCCCGGTTCCCCACCTCCCTCCCATGCACTAAAATCGTGTAGTATTCCCCCCTTCCCCCTTCCTCCATCCTTATCCTCTCCCATTTGATACGCAAACAGACCGAGTAGGCTGCTCCCCCCCCCCCTCCAGCCACTCACCATCCTCCCCCCCCTCTCTCTCTCTTATCAAGTAGAATATTATATTCTCGCAGCATCATTTCCAACAGGAATTATTTCAAGAAAGGTATAAATTGAGAGGCCGCGTTCGGATTGAAGGTCAAAGTTTGTTCGCCAAATGTACTCGGATTGGGAAGTGTTCAAATCAAAGGGTGTTCGAATCAAGAGGTACCACTGTACTAGGACATTTTCTGATCGAACTATAAATTTTTCTACAATCCCTATCTATTATTTATTGAATTAATTTTTCCTTTTCTTAATTTTACACTTGTAGGATAGATTCCTCTTGTGTCTGTGTCTTGAGCACATAATAGGGATGACAGTGTGCCATGGAGGTGTAAATTCCTCTTTCACCTGAATCTCGTGCATTTTATATTTCTGCCCTTTTCACCGGTGAACTCTGGAATTTTCTGCCTCCCTCTGTATTTCCTCCTTCCCCCTTTTTTCCCCTTGACCAGTAACCGTTTTACATGGAGGAAAAAAACAGGAAAAAGAAGTGACAAAGTTTTTTCTAATTTTCTTTCCCTTTCCTTGTGCACAAAATTTCTTGGGCAGGTACTCCTCCCTTTTTGTCATATTTTTTAAAAAGTAAAACCATCAAATTTATTAGAATCTTCTAACTCATTGTTTGCCTTCTATAAACTTACTTTCCCTGCAAACAGCTCTATAGGTGTTTTCACCATTGTTATCCTCTGCAACAACAAGGTCTACTGAGCACTCTGTTCCTTCATGGCACTGCACTTGGTAGCACGGGTCATAGCACGAACACCTCTCACAGCCGTCAGCATCCACCCTCTTCTGCACTCCATAGGGACACTAAGGGAAAAATATCCTTGTCATTTCATCTATTCAATGAGGATAATCTGAATCTTGGATTCATCTCTCATATACAAGTTTGTTATATTGTCATCTATTGAATATCTAAGATTAGAAATTTAAAAAATATAAGAAAGATACCGATAGGAGATGGCAGGAAAGCCGGGAATCCTTGCATCTGTCCTTGTCAGGCTGAGTGAAGTCCGATGGCCCAGAAACTGTGGGTCCCACTTCAAGTGTTGTGGTTGTCTCGGCTATTCACAAAATATTAAGATATTGCTTTAGAGAAGACATTCAATGATAGATTTGCTGTTAGAAAGGTTGATAGCATGCATTAATGCACTAAATTACTTCAGTAGCAAAATGTAAGATATAAAAATACAGTTGACTCTTAAATAATGCCATAGTTACATTCCTGGAGGTGTCACGCTATTCAAAAATGCGTTATTTAAACTTAATTTCCCCATAAGAAACAATGGTAATAGTGGGGGTTGCATTCTTAGACAATACAAAAAGTTATCTTTTTGCATTTTTGTTACTCTAATGTATGAATAAAGTATGTAGTTGTTGACTGAAAGAACAAAAAACACACATTCTTGTCTTATTTTACATTTGTAAAGGAACAGTGCAGTACATTTCTCTTCACTTTTAACACTCATCACTCCACTCTCCCTCTACATGATAATGGCCATGATAATCAGAACATTGTCTAATAGTTTATCAATTGTGCCAACTTCTCCATCCTCTCCATCTCTGTAGATCTTGCATGGGAACACCTTGTAGAGGAGGCTGAAATATCAGCAAAAGCACTAGCATGTATCATCTCAGCACTTGCTCTGATGGTCTGCATTGTGCTCTCTCTAGTTTCATGGCGTTTGCTATTACCATGTCCTTCCTCCCTTGTCATAACAATCCAACACTTACAGTTTTGTTTCAATTGTTACTTTTCCTTGTTTTCTTGGCAAAACTTTCTTTAAATTGAAAAAGAGCATTATTTAATCATATCTCACTATATATTACACAGCATTAAATAAAAAAACACGTTACTCAAAATTGCATTATTTGGGAGTCAACTGTAATTCACTTAATGGCTAAAATCTAATGGTACAAGTAACTAGTACAGATGCCATGAAGCTTTTAGTAGAGTCTGGTTTTATAACATTCTTCAATTTGTCCATAACATGTAAACACCTGTAGGTAATATACAATAGAGTTAATAGGGAGCCACTAGGCAAAGTGGTCCACAAACTTAGCTCCAAACATTGCTATTACAATTAAGAGAGGAAATAGTTTGGTTTCACTTTCATTTTCAGCCTCTTTATGAATAATTACCATCACTTAGTATGTAACTTCAGTTGAATAGGACAAATGACTATATACTAATGTCATGGCTACCCTCTGTAAAATGCTACTTGGAAAGATGAATGTTAATACTTATTTTATCCTGGTGGTTGCTTATCATTTAATAATCAGTATTATTTTGTTTTTTATACAGATTGCAACTCCAAGATGCAGATCAGCACTCACTTCTATACTTTTCGATGGAAGAAGCACAGAACTCGTTGCATGCATTAAAGGTCTTAAAGCGGTTTTGGTTTCCGCCACATCCACCATAGAGAAACACAACACAAGAGCCATGCGTTTTGCTGAAGTGCCACCGTTTGTAACCCTCGCCACAGGGGCCGGTATCTTCATCTAATTCACAGATCACTTGGGAAAAAATTAAGGTTAGTAGTGTGCACTCCATGAAAATTCGAAAATATTATACCTGGAGTGGTTCAATTTTCTTAAAAAGTGGGGTCAATATTTTAGGAAGTTAAAGCTAATGCATTTTAATAGTAAATTGGAAGCAGAGTGCTATGAAATTATAAAATTCCTTAAATGTCACAAAATATCATACAGAGAGAGAGGAGAGAGAGAGAGAGAGAGAGAGAGAGAGAGAGAATAGATGTTATTATCCTGTCTTAGCCATTCCAAAGACAGTATTTGCCATGATTATCCCTTCTTTTGCAGGGGATGCCAATGCCAGCTAATACTAGCTTGATCCATTACAGGCTAATTATGTAGTTAGGTAGGCTATAAGAATTAGTTTGCAATAATTGAAGCAATCATACTGGTCTTAGATTCTGCAGTACTATTTCTTGGAAGGATGGTATCGTGATAAATGCATTCTGCTTCACACTCCTGCTCTGTTGAGAACCGGTTGCCGTTTCCTTCACAGCCGCCGTACGCAAATTGCCTGCAGCGTCGCACCGAGGCATCGTAGTACCACTTGGGCAGGGCCTCACTGCATGGACCAGGATTTGCTGGCAGGTTGCATATATCTGAGGGAGGGAAAGGTATGTCATACCCTCTCTATTCACTTGATTCCTCATAAATACAATACACAAACACTTTCATTTGTCCTCTGCAATATCATATGTAGCATTTTAAACCATATGAACAATTTTTTTCTGCATGTAAAAGCACTACCTACCAGCCCTTCTTGACAGTATTTCACAAACCTTTCTTTTCAGCTTACTTGCACATAGCAATTAATTGCCTCAAATAAATTCTCTATATTAACTTCCCCTACAAAAATTCCTCAATACTTAATAGCTCTCTCATACAAGATGTTTTTTTATAGAATTCTTGTTTGCTAGTATGCCATAATTTCTGTAAGATTTACTCTTTATTGTAGCTATACATAAGCAGCCATTGTTACTGTCATTCTTCATCTATAGTATTGACGATGTGCAGTGGTCTCACCTTGGTTGCGGTATTTGCCACACTGCCGCTCGCAGAGTTCCACACTCTGGAACCTGTTAGCATTGCCAGCACAGCCACCATAGGAGAAGGCAATACAGCTCTGAGTGTTGACATCATAGTACCAGTTGGGTAAGGCAGCTCTACAATGACCAATCTCAACTGGCAGTCTGCAGATTTCTGGCATTACACTTTCTGGTGCTGCAAAAGACATAGAATAATAGACGTGTTTTCTTGCTATAATCCATTTAACATAACAAATTGATTGGCTCAATGCTTATTCTTACATTCAGATATTTGAAACTTCATAAAATTCCATAAAAATAAGTTTAAGAACAAGATGGTTCACATGACAATTTTAAGCAAACCCATCTTGATTACTTTGGTTCCAAACTTTATTACTTAGACCAATATCTTAGAATTCTCAATTTCACTAGAGAATACAATCTCAATTATCATTTCTAATTACATTAAAAAGTAGCATGAATATCTAAGTTGAAATTCCACAGAAGCTAAGTTTGTGAAAGGCAGCACTTCCACACTCCTGACAATTTGGATCAGAAGAGCCTTACTTTCAATAATGGTGTCCTCTGGAGTGGTGGTAGTCTGGCATTGCTGCTGGCAGAGTTGGATAGTATCAAACCTGTAATGACATGTTCAAGTAAGTTTACCACACTTTATACACAATTAATGTTGCTTTAAAAGAAACTTCATTAGACAAGTCAGGAAAATTTATTTAATCCAGTTAAGACTGATAATTATATAATATGTCATAAAGACAGGGAAATCAAGAAAGGAGGAGGCATAGCACTGTACATTACGGATAAATTACAATGAAAACAAATATCATGGGTGGATATTATGGAAGGATCACAATCAGTAGATTTAGCGTACAGGCCATCAAATGCTACAAAGGAAATTTACTCCTCGCTATGGCAGTACATAAATATTGAGATGGCAGGTACAGTCAGTCAGGTATACATGGTAGATTTCAGTTTTAGGAATGTTAACTTGAGCCTGATAGTGTGGGTAATAGTGAAGTAGATGAATTTCTTTAGCTAATTCAGGACAATTTTTTAAAACAGGGTAATCTTCAAAGCCTCAAGGAAGAGTAACATTCTACATCAAATTCTAACAAACCAGAAGAAAGCAGTTAAACAGGTAGATGTTGGAAGGTAGCTATGTGGCAGTAACTAACCACTGTGAAATTAGCTAGAAACAGTTAAATGTCACAAGGTTAATGAGTATCTTTTGCCTATCCATCTCATCTCCTTAGTTATGGAAACACCCTAGAAAGATTGAGGGAAATTTGTTCACTTTTTGAATGAGTTGTATTTTTAATTTTCCCTTGGTTGCTTCATAGACACACAACCTTGAGTTTACAATAATTTGTATCACTACTCAAGCTCTACACTCACTCATGAGCACTGTCTTCCCTCTAGTCTTACTCCCATTGTTTGTCTTACCTGTTATCATTTCCTTCACACCCTCCATAATCAAAACCGAAGCACTGGTTGGCAGAACTGTCATAGTAATACTGCTTAAAGCTACCACTGCATGGGCCTACAACCCGAGGAAGTGTGCATACATCTGAAATATTTAATAAAAATATCAAGTACCTGTTTTTCCCCTTTAATTCATTTTCATGACAGTGGTTTCATCTCGGTGCATCCACTAACTATGCTCTTTCTTCATTAATATTGCAAATCATATCACCATTTAAATGTTAATTAAATTAATAACATGGATATCTCAAGATTCATAAGGAATGAAAGACTGTGAAGGGCAGATTGATTGATATCAACTGCATTTACACAGAGCGAGTCTTGTCACATTGAGTTCCATCAAGTCTCCATTTGATTCATTTTGACTCATCTCCGTTGACGCCGACTGCATTAACCTAAGACAAGTCACTACCAGAAGGTGTGGCTGGGTAGTGAAGGACAACAGAGACAACATAACTGTACTGTATTGTTGACTCTCCTCTTGTCAGTATTAATGAACAGTGAAAACTCCAAGCCTGAATATAGATTACATCTGCATCTGGCAATAATAGAGGATGACTTTCACCACCGTCAGTACCAATAAACAGTGAAAACATCCTACTTTGGAACCGTCTTGCGTTGATTCAAAGGTGAGCGCAGGTGTGACAAATACCAATGGAGCCAACATACCAGCAGTACAACACATCATCCACTCTCGTCTCTTTTACTACCAAAGAACAATGTAATGTAAACCTTCATGCTTTATGGAAATTATAAATCTGATTTTAATAAAGGTGAGACAGGTACAACTCACTACCAGCAAGACTCTCTGTGACTGACATGAAAAATAGGCTCAGCACTTTATGTGACAGGACTTGATGCAACTCAAAGCATCCGGTGTAAATGCCTTATCCAAAAGACCAATACAAACCAGTGGGGTGGCGATCCATAATGCAACATGAATTATCTTGGTTTGATGTGACTTCTGGTGTAAATGCAGCTTTAAATCATTAAAGTAATGAAATGAGTGTTGCTTTATCATTATACTGTATAATGTTCCAGAAAACAGTTGATTATGATGAACCTTACCTTGTGCATTACCACACTTGTTTTCACATTCTTCCCGAGACTCAAAGCGGTTTTCATTTCCTTCACAGCCTCCATACATGAACTGCCTGCACACACCGGTCTGGCTGTTGTAGTACCAGTGCACCCTATAGTCCTCACAACGACCTTCATTCTTCTCCAAGAAACAAAACTCTGTGGAACCAAGATGTCACACCAGTAAGGAGTGAGAGTGGAGAATGGAAAGCAAGACTACTTACCATAATATGTATGTAATCTGTTCCCACTACTATACTTTTACCTGACATTACCCTATGACAATGATTCTGATTAGTATCTATCTATAGAAATTAAAGACGTTACAATCTCTTCTTTACTGGCACATAAAACCTCAGGAACAAGAAAGACTCTCTGAAATGCACTTATGAGGATTTGTTGTTTACTGTTACATCATCTAATAAGTATGAGACTACACTAATTTTTAATGTATTTTAAACAACCCTAAAATAAATATATAAAATGCATTGTTAATATTCATTCTTACGTATTACTCCAGTTTTTAACAACTATCCCACAACAATCACCATTTAGTCTCACCTGTATCAAAATCATCTTCCACAGGGATCTTCTTCTGGTTTCCACAAGAGATCTCACAGTCGTCATAAGTAGCAAAGTTATTGCCGTTGCCATCACAGCCGCTGTATACAAATGACTTACACTGACCCACAGAGGCGTCAAAGAACCACCGCTCCTCGTACTCATCACAGTTACCAGTGCGGCTGGCCAGGTAGCACACTTCTTCATCAAAGTCTAAATGACAGATAATAAAATTAATTATACACTCAGAGGAAACTTATGATAAGACAATGTGCATTTATATTGATTTCATGTTTTAAAAGTTTATTAATTTCTTATTCATTCATTTAATTATTATTATTATTATTATTACTATTCATTCATTATATCTCATAAGTGTGTGCACATTGTGTAAGCATTTGTATTGTCTGTCTATATTTGGACATTTACTACATTTGCTACAAAGAGGTCATGCAACAAAAGTAGCAAACGGACATTGTAATATAAAAATCAACACACGTGCAAACACACATAAACATAGGCTCTCAGACACAAAAAAAATATGCATCTAAGTGGATGAGAAGAATAATATTCTCTACCAATTCCTTACAATAAAAAGTTCAATTATATACTCACCTTCAATTTAAATAAAAGCAAAACATTCACATGCTTACTCCATGACAAATACACAATACTCTTAAGCACAGGACACCACAGGACATCTAAAACACCAGACACTCAGTCTTCACCTGCTTTGTCTCCAGGACAGGTTGACTCACACTCTTCTCTTGTGTTATATCTGTTAGCATTACCATCACAACCTGTGTAATAGAAGGGCATGCACCTGGCCTCTGAGTAATCATAGTACCAGCGAGGGAGAGTCTCATCACACAGGCCAGAAGCTTTGGGCAGCGTGCACAGGTCTGTTAACCCAACACCAGCATACAACCAGGTTACCACCCGCTGTTATGTCATTACACAGACCACTAGTAATTAACTGCTAATGTAAAAAATATTAAAAGGAGGATACATCTAAAAAAAACAAGACAAAACAACAAAATTAACGTGAAATGACTTGGAAACTGTAACTGCTACAATATTGCATTATATTGTGACTAGCAAGTAACTAAGCAAGCTCTCTATTCAACAGTGGACTATTGATTGTTTTAGGCCCATCAATTTTTTAAGATATTAATACAAATGTAGATATTAGTACAAATCTTGCTTTCACCTGCATGGGTCATAACTATTTAACTGTACTGATACAGAACAACAAAATAAAAAGGAAAGTATCTGCCTTATTTTCACCAACTCCATATGACTCCTAGGAGGTTCCAAGATAAGACTATATTCTATTTGTATTGTTTAGTTCAATCTTCAAGTAAAGGTCTCATATATATTAGGTTTAGTAAGATGCCCCATGCAGGGTAAGGCAATGCCTCCCGTAGAGTAATCAACACAAATGACTGAAGACGACACCACTAGAACTGACACAGGAAGACTACTGAGGAGACAGAACCTGACCTTTGGACCGGCCTCTGATGCACCTCTGCATGCACTCTTTCTCAGAGAGGAAGTTGTTGTCATTTCCCTTGCAACCACCATACAAGAACTGTTTGCAGCTCCCTGCATTCTCGTCATAGAACCATCGCGAGTAGTTCCCTCGACAGGGGCCGGGCATCACATCCAGCAGGCAAGCATCTGCAGTCGCTCACGCCAAAAGTGGGACGGGGCCATATAACTCCACCCAAAGCAAATTTTATTTTTCACAACCAAAGATTAGCCAGCTTTATACATATTAGATAGATTTTATCATGAGCAGATGTTATTATAAAACCAATTCAAAACCCAGGTAAGTACTACAGGCATTAGATATTACATTAAGAGTCCCAAAGTTACTTAGAAAACCTTTGACTATTTTTGCAATTATTCAATAAATATGGTTAAAAAGTGGCATTTTATGAAATCAGTTTTTCTATATCTATGGATGTAATAAATTAAGAGACTGAATATCAACTGAATCATATCTGTTTCACATATAAACCAGACTGACATCTCTCCAATTTAATCTCTGTACATAAGTGATATATAGAAAAAAACTATATCATAAGCCACCTCTTTTAAGAAGAGCACCCATCAAGTTTTAGTTCAAAGAAAAGTTAATAGATTTCCACCAGTAATGCTTATGAAATACCCAGTTAAAAAAAGAGAATAGGTTTTCCTAAAACTTATGCATGAAAAATGTAAATAGTTAAAATATGTACCATATACCCTTACTTTAAACATATTATAAAATGAAAAAATTAAATATATAAAGAAAGAAATGCGGAAACCAAAAAGCAAAAATGTGTAAATAACCTTTCCCTTACCAAAATCTTAAGGATACACCATAGTGCACTCCTTTCATGTATTAGTAGCAGCAGTGATGAACACAACCCCATGCACTCTTATATGACAACAACAAACACTGGTGTACCTGTTTTCTCTGGAATAACACACTTCTCTTCACACTCCTCTTTGGAACTGTAGCGGTTGTTGTTGCCGAGACACCCTCCATAGATGAAGGATGTGCAGGTGCCTGTCTCTGTGTCATGGTACCAGGAAGGCACAGACCCAGTGCATGGACCCGTGACCCATGGCAGGTAGCAAGACTCTGTGGTCACCACAAACCATCAGTATATTTTATTTTTTCATATTTCATGCTCGGTAATCAAAAATAAACACTTGTCAAATATTCAGAGGAAAGCTGGAGTAAGATAAAAGTATTAAGCTTAAATAATGAATGTCATGACTTGGAGTTGTCTGGTCTTACCCATCCCTTCTGGCTCAACACAAGCAGCTTTACACTGCTCCTGTGTGTCAAACTTGTTGAGGTTGCCTTCACAGCCACCATACCAGAAACGTGTGCAGCCGCCATACTCCATGTCAAAGAACCACTTGACTGTGAAGTTGTTGCATGGGCCTCGATCCTTACTGTAGCCACACACCTCTGCTCATAAGATAAGGGATCTGTGTCAGCCAAGTCTCCACACAAAGCAAGTCACTGTTCATCACACCATATGTAATGCATAATGACGAACTCTTTCATTTGGTGATATGTTAATGTTACTTCAATGAAAATGCAACTTAAACAATACAGTATGCACAAAGCTGCTAAATCAGCCCACATGCAGTGTTTACATAAATTCCTTATTTCATTTGATACTGACTGTAGATCTCATAAGCACAAGCATAAGCTGTTTCAAATAATAAACTTATTCACAAAAAATTCTTACAGAAACCACAGAAAGATGCCATATAATAATCCAAGGTGGACCAAACTCATATATTGCTGCAAGTAATGCTAAAATAATACAATGTCCTCCCACGGCATCAAGATAAACCTGAACCAATCCTCACCTCCCGAGATGATGGGCACCTCAGCACTGCACCCGTCAAAGAACTTCCCAGTAGCAGGAGTGATGCCATCCGGACAGCAGCCAAACTCTGATGCCTCACACCCACATCCCTCCTGCTCTGGCCCTCTGGCAGGTGTGCGGCCATCCTTGCAGCATCCATATGTTTCATATTCACATCCACATCCTGTCACAACGTGAAGGAAATTAAGATTAGAACACACTCCAATATTTTTTTTATTTTGATATTGGCTCCAGTTAAATCTTCTGTCTTCTTAATCATACTTTGAACTCAATGACTACTTCAATAAGCTTAATTTTGATACAAGATCTATTACAACTTACAAGTGTTAGAACATCAATATATTCATCAGTAAATAAAGATCTTGTGCTATTCAAGGCATTAAAGAACAACTTACCCTGTGTGCCAGGTCCCTTGGCAATACTGATGCCATCTGGACAGCAGCCATAGGGATAAGTATTGCAGGGACAACCACTGTATTCTTCCCCAGCTGCTGGTGTGTAGTTGTCTGGGCAGCAGCCAAACTGTGTATACTGACACCCACAGCCAGCATTGTTGGGGCCCCGTGCCACTGTTAACTGATCAGGACAACAGCCAAATGCACTGTATTCACAACCACAGCCTGTGAAGAACAAAAGAGGATAAAGGAAGCCCAGTAAATAGGTATGTGACTAAAATATGTGGGATTATTTTGCTTTTCATGTCTCTTTTCTTGATTTCATTAGAATTAGAACAGTGCCTCCTGCCAGAGGGCTTGGTTTTAGCATATATATATATATATATATATATATATATATATATATATATATATATATATATATATATATATATATATATATATATATACTTTCAATGAAACTAGTTTGATCCAAGAGGTAGGAATAAGTTTGAGGATCTCTAAAGGATGGTGGGAACAATGAAAGCATTAAGAGGGGTTAGGAATTAACCCAAGATCACTAAGGCCACATTAGTCTTTGGTCTGCTTTGACCCTCCTATCACTACCAATCAAACTCATTAAGGAGTCAGAACAAATACCCTGCAAGTTGGGTCCATGTGCCTCAGTGATGTGGTCAGGACAGCAGCCAAAGGGTGAGGACAGGCAGCATCCCTCCATATTGGGGCCATGAGCAGCAGTGTAGTTATCGGGACAGCAGCCGTAGGAGGAGCTGAGGCACTCTGGAGGAAGCTCAGTAGTGGTGGAGGTGGAGGAGGTGGAGATAGAGGTGGTCAAGACTGTCACTGTGCTTGTCTCTATTGTACATGAAAAAAAATAATAAAAAAAGAGTTAAACTTCTTTTATTCTATTTCTAAAAATCTTCCTTCCTTAATATTAATGTATATAAGGCAGTTTTCACTTTGTTTAGTTAAAAATGCAAAATACAAGTAGGTTTTTTCATTATCACCACAAAAACAGTGCCTACCCATAGGTTCTTCTGTTGTTGTATCTGGACAGCCCTCAAAGTCCTTCCCTTGAGCAGCTGAGACACCATCAGGGCAGCAGCCAAACTTAGTGTCATTGCAGGAATCACAAGGACCTGATCCCTCACACTCATACTCCATGCAACCCTCAAAGTTCTTTCCAGAGGCAGGAGACACCCCATCAGGGCAACAGCCAAACCTGAATAAGGGAGTAATTAAGGTAGTGTTAAAACAAGGAAAACTATAATGTACAGTTTAAGATGCAACTTCAAGAGATATGAGGGTTAAGTTTAAGAAATGACTCTCTTAGAATGCTTATGCCAACTTCCAAACCATGCTTAAAAATTGGGAATTCTACTCGGGTACAGATATAATACTCTTTCATCAACTCAATGTGTGTCATATTGAAATGAGAACATAAATAATATATCCTCAATACATTATCATTGCACCAACATGAAATTTGTCACACCATAAATATTTTCCTTCAAACTCACTCTGAGTTGCTACAGTCAAAGGGAAGCAGGTCCTCACAGCCTTCCTCATCTGGTCCGCTTGCTTCTGTGATGCCATCCTTGCAGCAACCATACAGGGAGTTGTCACATAGAGACACACTGGCACAACCCTTATTCTTTGGCCCCTCAGCAGGTGTTACATCATCAGGACAGCAGCCATACTGTGTGTCCTTGCAGGTTTCAATGCGAGAACAACCTGAAAGATGATCACTACTTAATAATGGAATTATTAATCTAAAAGTATGAAAACATCAACAATTGCACTCATTCAAAACCAAATACTGTCATTATGGAGTCCTAAAACAAGATATTACTCATAGCCTTGGAACTAGACACTCTCAGCCTGTGATCATGCAAGTACCTTTCTGGAAGGGTCCTTCTGCTGGAGTCATCTTATCTTGACAACATCCAAACTCAGTCTCTTCACAGTTCTTTGGTTCTTTTGGTTTTGGCTTGCACTTCTTCTTCTTCTTTGACTTTTTAGAATCTTAATGAGAAAACAATTTAATCATGAGTTACTACAAAAATTAACAATTTCATACATTTCATGCTGGTCAAGATAACTGCAGGATGCTGAGGTAGGAAGAAATGGAGGAAGTGCACTGAGTAGGACATATACCTACTGGGAAAGAATGAGAAGCTTCTACAAGATAGAAAAGAGAAAAGAGTCATCACATGTCCAACACCATTGTGATGAGAAAAAAGGGACATAAAACAAGAAGAAAAGAGAACATCATTCACTAAAACTGATTTGAAATTAAAATCACCTTTCTTAGAGGGTACAGTTGAAGTCTTCTTCACCTCAGTTACGGTTTCCTCACCAGAGCCAAAGCCAAAGCCAGAGCCCAGACCAGAGCCGAACCAGCCAGACAGTCCTGATCCCAAGCCATACCCAGACTCCCCAAAGCCGGAGCCTTCCTCAGCTTCATCACTAAGAGTTACCTGGCAAAGGAATGTCATGGTAAAAACAGCTCCAAGATACATTTCTCCTTGGTACTGGTGCCTTTGCTATGACTGTTGCCCTTCCCTACTCAATAAGGACAGCACATCTGGTCAGTCTAGCTTGTAGCAAATTATTTTTTTTCATCTCAAACAGCCAAAGATTTAAGTTCCAGTTTGTACATGTAATAGAAAACAGACCATACAGTTTGGTCGATTCAAAATACCAAAACTCAATATATTTTCCTACTTGGATTAACAGTTTTTCCATTCTATGATTTGCTCAGGTTGAGACTTGCATTGTTACTAATCTGGTTCACATGAATGAGTCCAACCTTAAATAAACATGTAGGTAGTTGACATGTGTCCTGTGAAGGAACAGACGAGAGTTGGGTTGCAGTCTGTGTAGTGATGTCTGCATCATTATAAAAACTACTCATTCATTGATTAAGAAGTGTTGCCAATTATTTCATCATTAGGGAAAAGTTCTGCCCTCAAGAATACTGAGTTTACTACTTATCATTTCAAGTTTCAATGAAGCCTGGATGTCACTTGACCAGATTTGTGTCAATAACTACAGACTACAGTAAAGTGCATTAGTGCATTAATATGATTAATTCCATCAAGCTCATATAGCAATTGTTAGCTTTTTAGTTTTGTAAATCTATATTAGCACTCAATTAAAAAAGGGGAATCTTTTTACTGGCCTACCTTATTGACTTTTTTTTAAATTGAAAACATCCTCATTATTAACAAGAAGCTGGGAATTTCCACTACAGTATAATTCAAAGTCCAATAGTTTATCCAATTGCCAAGCTGGCAATCCCATATACAGTGACAAAGCACCATACACCCACACAAACACACATCTTTCACACTCTTAACAGTGTCGGCCCCTGGTGAGAAAGGGACGGTCTTCCAAATCACCACACTGTACCCCAAGAGCTCACACACACCACAGCTGGCCACATACTTCCACAGCAAGACTTGACTTTAATCCAAATTTATTACTGATTATGGAAAAACCTTTGATTTTAACTGAATTCTATGCCAATTAAGCAATTATAAGTGAATATATGATTCCAAATGTCATGAAATCTAAAAAAAAACAGCCAAAAGCTGAAGCATAGTTCTGCTTATAGATGGCCTACTTCATTTGGTAACCTCAAGCTTTATGAAACATGCTCTGCAGATATCTTAAGCAATGCTCTCAATTATCAGGTATGTAAAGCAAAACTGAACTTTGCCCCTCATTATACGACACTGCCAGGAATAATTCCCAAAACGTACATTTCTTGGCATGAATTAAGTAATATTCACTCAATTCCCTTTCCATGATTGGCTCACAACATGCCAGCCGGTCTGAACAAGTTGTGATGTCAAGCTTGAGTTCTTTAAGCAATCAGTGCTTACTTGTGAGGCACAATGACAGTCTGTGTGAAGCATTGCTCCTTTGGCTTCTCTTGTACTGACATACCAAACAGGAAGCCTTTTTTATGCCACCAACAAAATGGTTTACCTCTTTGAGTGAACGTATTTTTCGTAACTCTAACTTAGTTATTTCACTAGAAATAACCTCTACCTCTTGTTCTTCTTGCTCCTCTTGTGATGAAATTTCTTCACTGGATTCTTCCTATAAAATGTGAGTTTGATACACATCACATCATCCTACAACTTTGAAAATTAACCCTCATGACCATAAATTATTCACAGATTAATAAATTGAAATTATAAGGAAAACACTTTAAAATGCAATGCCTAAGAAAATCAATTATATAATATAAGCCACATAACATTTCAAAGGAAGTCTTGACACTGTAACAGGCAGTACTTACTGAGGATGAACTAGAACTCTCACTCTCTTCATGCTCCTCTTTCTCTTCTTTATCTTTGCCATCCTCAGTCACAGTCTCAGGTGGATCAGTTCCCTTATCTTCAGAACTTCCCTGAAGAGTAAAGACAATATTTTCTTTATTTTCATCAATAACAACTTATTTCTCTCATATGTAAAGATGACCACAGCTGAACACCTAATCAAAACACTAAACTCAATATTGGTCACTCAAAAAACACATCTACAAAACATGTGCAGTACCATTTCAGATATATTCCTCAAGAGACAAGGTTAAGAAAGAATAAGGGAATGTCAACAATACCTTTTCTTCCTCTTCTTCCTCACAGATCTCATCCTCACTCTCAAGGTCCACCTGGTTGCCATAGTCAAGTACTTCATCTATAAACCAGAGAGATCAACTTGGATTAAACAAACTACCAGTGGTATGCCACAGTAAAAAATATCCAATGCAGTGTCCTTAATCCTATATTTCATACAAGCACAAGTCACATTAAGATAAATATTTCAACCTAAAGACTATATAAACTATTTGATTAAACACGATACACTAAACATAATATCTTAAATGATGCAGTAAGGATGTAACTACAATTGAATGAGACTATGCTTGAGAGAGAGAGAGAGAGAGAGAGAGAGAGAGAGAGAGAGAGAGAGAGAGAGAGAGAGAGAGAGAGAGAGAGAGAGAGAGAGAGAGAGAAAAGAAACCATCTACAACCATGAAAAATGAGAGACTTGTATGCTGGCCAAACTCTTAAGGAAAAATAAGACTGGTGAAGAAAATTATGTTGATGGAGATGGTGACATTTGGTGCATACCGTCTCCGCAAGGGTGGTTGTTGCAGGTATCAAGGGAATGCAGGATGGTGTTCACGTCACACTGCAGTTTTCCTGATTTATCCCCAAAGAAGCAGAATAACTTGCGGGTCTTTCTGCCACCTCCGCATTCTTTGTTGCACTGAGGAAGAAATAGTTTTTTTTTTTTTTAGTACATATCATATTGTAGGATGTAGATGAACCTCCTTAATATTGGTATTTATAGAGGTAGGTGAATCCTGAACATTTTGCATACAACAAAAATATTCATAATTGTAACTTTATGTACATACTTAAGACTGTGATTAAGCTTACCATAATTCCTAGTCGCATGAAAAATTTAAAAGTTTAAAAGTAATAAACAATGAAAGCAAATGACTCCAGGGAAAGAAGTGCTAATGTCATTCAAATATATGTCACAAAGATTCAAGTTTATCAAACAGGAATTAGTTTGAATTCCGAGGTCGACATTAAAAAGATAATCATCATTACATTACTGGACACATGCAGTCCTATTTCAAAACTAAGAGAATGAAATCTAGCAAGTCATAAAAGTTTAGGGAAGATTTACAGCAGAAACAATAAAAGAAATACACATTAACAGTAAGCCAATGTATGAAGTATTACAGTAAATTGGAAAAAAATTATAAAAGAAATGCAAAATAAAGTTGGTATCTGGTATAGCATTTACGCTGCCAATGAACGAGCAACAAGAGAGTAAGTAACAACACTCACCCTTGTCCATGGTCCTACAAACCAGTTGGCCTTGCAAGCATCAGACGAGTTGCACGGCTTGGTGTCCTCAAAGCGGGTCTCTGCATTACAGTTGGTTTCATTGACTACCAGGAGTATCTCGTCATCCCAGGAGCCACAGAAGACCTCACGCAGCATTACGCCCACCCCACACTCAGAAGAACACTGCAGCCAGCCATTAAAAAGGCAGCATTTGTTATTTTCCATAGTGAAATACATCAAGCAAACATTATAGTTTTTCAATGCACAGCCATAATGAGAATAAGTTGCTTTATGTACAACCCTTCAAAATGAACATGATTTATAATGCTTATATTTTGAGTGAAAAAAAAGATCCAATATACCAATGTTGACTTTTACAACTACAGTTCCAACAAAACAAATTTAGTCATTATACAGAATATTACCATATCAAGAGAATTTCAAATAACTTCTATATTTTAGCAAAAACTAAAACAAAGAAACAGCAAGAATATTGAGTTACACACCTCACCCCATTCTGAAGCATACCACTTGTATTCACAGGGAACAATTTCAGCTTTAGGGCAAACACGAATGGCTTCTGGCTTGCGTAAAGGTGAGCAGTATTCCTCATTGACAACTGCCCCCTTCTTGCTCGCACACAGGACTGATCGAGACTCCTTAGTTTGGTCGCAAGTGATGCCACACTATGGAAAATGAAATATACATGTTAATACACCATGAAAGGTTTAGGCCTCTTGACTATTCTTATCTTGAAAGTTTGTCTTTAATAAAATTCCTCACTGGACAGAGTTAATCCTTTCATGCATGTTGGAGTGGAATACAAATTCTCTCTCTCCCTGACATGTAAGCAATGAGAGGAAAAGAAAACAAGATACAATGGTACCTCAGTATACATCCTTGGAATTACACCAAATAGGGCATATACCAAACTATTTCTCCCGCAAGAAAAAAAGGCAAAATGATCAATCCATCCCCATGAAAGAAATCAGACTTCTTTGTTACTGGCATATTGAACACTTCATTGATGGATCATATTCCAAACAAAACAAACAAATCTGGAGATATACTAAGTTGGACATATTCTAAAGCATACATATATCAAGGTACCACTATGCAGGAAAATGAGGAAGGAGAATAACACCAATGAAAAGGATGGAATATATGGCTTACCCCACTCCAGTCTGATGTAACCCAGTCCACACCACTGCAGGGGATCTGTTCACAAAGCTTCTCAGTGTCTGGCTTCTTCTCAGTACAGGCGCTGTCATCAAGAATCTCCATCTCCCCATCCTTCATAAAGTGACACTTCACCTTGCGGTACTGGTGACCAACCCCACACAGTTTGCTGCACTAGGGAGGAGAAACAAATCCACTGAACACCTACTGTATACATGACAGAGCAGAGCACTCCTGAAATTCAAGGTAATATTACAGAATTATACTTTGTGACAGTGAAAGGGATGACAGATTAACTCTGACTTTGATGCAAGCTAACAGCCCATCTTAAAGCTACCCATTTTATCTAACTCCAGTGAAGATTAACTAATTTATTATTGATAGGAGCCAAGACCAAAATTATAGCTTCTCTTACATCTCTGTACTTCTAAAAGATGTACAATTATTGAACTCAGACTTACAGCAAGTCACAAATTCTGATTTAGCAGTTTCAGAAAGTCTTGTTGTTTCAAATATACTTATTACCTTGTACCAAATATATACATCCTTGCTCAATAAACAATTTTTTTTGGTGGCTTCAGAATGCATGACAAAATGAAGCAGAATAACTTACAGGTTTTCTGCCTCCTCCACATTCTTTGCTGCATTGAGGGAGGAGGGAGAAAAGTTCACTGAGTACACACCACATTACAGGAAACATGAGCAAGGTAAGTAAGGAAGAGATAAATTAATCAATCAATCAGAGGCAGCATACGTTGGGGAATGCTTTGCCTTCCCTACCCTGAGCCAAAAAAAAAAAAAAAAAAAGAGCACTTACGGGGGTCCACTCCTCCACATGCCACGAGGCGCACACTTCCTCCTGGTTGCACTCCCTCACACTGTTGGGGGCCGCTCCAACCACATCTGTGCACTGCGAGTCATTCACCACTGACAGCCGGCCTTCCGTGAATTTCTGACCACAGAACACATGACGGAACTGCCAGCCTTTAGTGCCACAGGAGCTGGTGCAGGCCGTCCAGTTCCCTACCTGCCACCTGGAGCACAAGTGGTAGGAACACAATTATAACACAAGAATCAGAACAGATGTTTTTTCTTTTGTTTAATGAATATTTTGCAGCTATACAGAATAGCATACTCATCACAAAACTGAATGGATCTGGCTTTTTAACACCTTTACACAATACAAAAACCACACATTCACTCACTCGGCTTGGCAAGGCTGCTCATTGCAAATCGTCTCAGTTTCAGGCCGGAGGCGAGGATCACAGAGATAGTCTGATGTAGGTTCCAAGTTACTGGTATGAGCACATGTCACATTTCGAACCTGGAGACCTGGAAAATTGAAAGAAGAGGTCAGATTAAAGTAGATTCCATATTTGGATTATCAATCGTACAAAAAGATCAAGTGTTATCAATCCGCAGTACAGTAAGATGTCAAGAATCATAGAAACAAATTCCCAATTACAAATTCTGAAGAAAATAATACACTTGATTTCATGATTCTATTGAAAGGAAGTGTTATGTAATACAAAAGTTCTTTCCACCAGGAACTGACAAGGCTAATTAGGTGAATGTGTGTTTTTTCCTATAAGAAATTGCTGGTCTAGTGTATAGATAGATCAAAAGTAAAGCAATATGCAACTCACCTCCACCACATTCCTCTGAACATTCCCCATAGGTCCCGTAGATCCAGCCGTAAGTCTCTGCCTTGGCCTGCGTCACACCCAATGGCACACTGTACTCATAAGTCACACCCTCATTCTTCTCTTGGTACAACAGCTGCAAGCCAATTCAGCATTATAATATGAACAAAAGAATAGAGAATATCTAAACTTACTTCCTTATTTACTTATGTATGTCACTCACATTATATTTATACTTTTCTTTCTTTTACCTAACTTAACATCCATCCTGGTGCATGTTTTTTCCTTTTTTTTTGGCAATATAGAACTGAAGCAGCTCTCACAAGTTTGTTTTTATACAATGTGGGCTTCTTACAGGAATTTATGGGCTAAAGGAGACCTACAACCTGAAAGCCCACCTGTTTGGAAACCATTACCCTAACTATCCTTGAGCCATAGCTAGGATTCCAACTCATAAACCCATTAGCCCACAAAGCACAAACACATCAAGGCAGCCCTTAACAATTTTCACAATTTCTACACTAAGATCCATGAATCATTATATATACAACTAACTATTTACTTACCATCATCTATTAGTCTACATTTCTGGCTGACATCATCCCTTAACAAAACGTGCATCAGATACGACATGCCATTTTCCATATTAGTGTGAACCAGTATCAATATATTTAAGAACAAGAGTCTGCACTACACACCACAATAAAGAGAGGCTCCGTGGTGGGTCCCAGGGCACGGATCACTTCAGGCGCAAAGATCCCAACGCCACCATTAGCTTTCCTCTCGTAGTGGAAGGTGGTGCCGGCAAATTCTCTCGCTCGTGGGAAGTCAATTCTCCAGTTGCCGTTGAGGTAGAAGAAGCCTGTTGTGTTTCTAACGGCTGGAAGAAAGTACGGATGGTGACTTTGATGAAACACAGCAGGCTCACTTCAACTGATTTACATATGACAAGTTTCTATTCATTCATTTTTTGGTCTCTATACTTTTAATTGTGGTAGAAAATATATCTTGAAAATCATTGTTATTGAAAGTATAGTATAAAATTTGTTTCCTTAGATTATAACTTTTGTTTATGTACTACAGAAGTGTATTATGCCATGTATGTGATGATCAACATTATCATCATTCTATTTTTCTTTTTCATTATGACTCAATAAAATAAAGAACACATCACAGGAGAACAATATGTATCTATGCACTTCGTAATTACCTAAATAATTGTTGGTGGCTGCAAGCTCTTCCACATATATGTTTGTGGCACCAGCAGGTATGAGCACAATGTCATTATAGCCAACAGTGAGGGTCTTCTGCATGAAGTGCCCATTGACTGTGTTGCAAGTGCTGCCATCACCACCACACACCCGACACTTGTCCTCCTTGGCTGATGAGCCCAAGATGCGGTCACACCCAACAGGCTGGCAGGAAAGAGGATTTTATAACAATACTTTTAACAAATTTTATTCACACTTCTTCCTTAAGGTACCTAAAAAATTCATATCCTTCCCCACAGAAATTCAAATAAATGAAGGCACAAACCCTATGTTGTGAATAAAGGTACAGCTCATCCTTTCACTTCTGTCACCCAAAACTCACCATACACTGGCCGTCCACACACACGTCAAAGCCCTCATTGTCGCAGGGAGTCCCATCTGCCACCCTGAGGGCGTGGCGGAAGTAAAACCTCTCCCCTTCGGGCTGACAGTTCAGTTCACATTTCTTGGGAGCCTTCAAGTGAGGCACCCAGCTGTTGAAACCAAAGAATTCTTTTATTATGCTGGTACAGGAAAAAGAACTGAAATTGTTACAATAATAAAAGTTATATATATGGCGGAACATTCTTTATCTACTATGATTCCACACAACCTGTAATAAAGATACTCATAGATCACACTATTGTCTAAATCAAATGTACTTATATCATGCACAAAACATCAAAGTAACACAACCTGCCAATGGTTAGCTGTTTGACCTGATCAGTCATATAAATTTCAATATGACCTTAACTGAGGCAACCTGTGAATGAATGTTAATCACAAACCCTCTACTATCCAACCTCACTTTGATTCACCATTTCCAATAACTAGAACCTTTAGGAAATATTTACTTACAAGGAAACTAAGAACATTACAATACAGTGGTACCTCTTGATTTGAGCTTAATTTGTTCTTTTTGGCTGTTCGAATTGCAAAAATTCGAATTAGGAAGAAATTTTTACCATTGAAATTAATGTAAAAACATTTAATCCATTCCAGTTTACTTAAAAAAAAAATACTACACTCAATCCCCCAGCTATTGCAAGAAATTGGTCCCTTAACATTGCCACAATAGCTAAAAATGCAATAGCCATTGTTAAGAAGTAATGGGAAAAAAAATTGGTTCTGGCCCATCAGGGTGCCACCTTGTTTATTATTGTACTTTGTGCAAATGACAATTCATTCTTCATTGGTTGTTTAAAGCGTTAAATATATCTTTATCAGTAAATAAGTTTGCCCATGACCAGTGTAGAACTGGGGTGGTAGGTAGGAAGTGACTAGGGTTGGGAGCTGGAGTAAGCCACGCAACTAAGGGCCAGAGTGACTTGAAATCTATTCTCATGTCGTAATAGAGAGAGATGTTCATGGTGGGGAAGTCGGCCAACTAGCGGGAAGGCGGCATCGGCCGCCATGTGTGTTCGTGTTCAAATTGAGAGGCTGCGTTCGGATTGGAGATGAAAATTTGTTCCCCAAATGTGTTTGAATTGGGAAGTGTTCGAGTCAAAGGGTGTTCGAATCAAGAGGTACCGCTGAAATATCAAAGTTTGTCAGGATTCTGTAGAGATCATATTTTTCAGAATCATTTAGCAAACAGTGTGCTTCAAGTAAAGACATTATTCTGCCATAAAGCAGAGTTATAATAATGTACCTATCTGGGGCTGAAAACTATTGCATAGATCTTAAAAGGACATGCAAGAAATAATCACACCATGCAGTTTTTAAACAATTGACTGAAAGTCCTAATTCTTTTTATGATAGCGTAGAACAGATTGCAGGTTTAGGTAGCAATTTATCAATAAAACCATATCAGTGACTATAACAGTTTAGATTTCTTATATCTAAAACAAGCATTGATATAAATAAATGAGTTTATCTGTATTTAAAATTATAATAATTCTTGCATTCTGGGACTTTTGTTACACTGTGAGTTGAGACAAACTGAAATACCTTCAGTTGTTTTCACATAACAAATGTAACAGTAATCCTGACACATAAAAAAAGGAAAGTGTCCAAGGTCTTCAGATACAATGCAATGTATAATGAAAGCTAAGCTATCACTAAAAAACACTACATCTTTGTGTATGTGTTAAATGCTTATTGGAGGTGCACAAAGATTTCTCCACATAGCATGCACCTTAGTCCTGACAGGAGAGGAAGAGCAGGTACTGGTGCCTTCCTGTATGTTTGTGTGTGTGTGTGTCTTACAGAGGCACTGCTCACTGTCTCCTGAAGGTGCCCCTGCAAGACCCATGCCAGACTGCCCCACCAAGCACAGGTCATGCCATTACTGCCTCGTCAGCCAGGCTCATCGGGGGAAAGGTTGTGTAAACTAAACCAATACCTGGATTGTTTCGGCTGGCAGTGGAGTGCACACTTATCGGGATCACCCAGGAATGAGACCCAACTGCAAGGCCCCAAATGAAATGTTATTCCACTCTTCTATAGATTCATTACTACATCTTTTACAATTAGAAAAGAGGTGCGGAAAATGTGTTAAGGAAGTCATCATCAGCTCCAAAATCCGTGTTGTCCACTTGATGTTGTCCTTTCACTGTCATGGTTTTCTTTTCGTGACATGAAAAATATTCATCAAGAAGGCAAAGGATCATGGAATATCCTAATTTCCTACAAATATAGAAGGAACAATGAAAGATATTTACAAAAGACACACTTGAAGATGTTAAAATGTTTGATTAAAGATAAGTGTCCATTGAACAATTTACTGAGTTTTCTTGACATGTTCCTTATGAATATTCAGTCAACATGAAGGATCAGACCAGCACTCTTGGGAAACAGGAGGACTGGTGGCACTGCAGTGGACACCAGACAGACAACCTGACCTGCATGTCCTGCCAATGATGCAAATTTAAAGACAGCAAACCCACTGAAGAAAATAGTACTTGTCACTAGTCACTATTTGACTGATGCAAATGACAAAAGTAATTTGCACTACAGTAACGTAACGCAAAGACCACAATTACACGTTCCAAGAATTGTGCGCATCACTAATACAGGTCATTGTTCTATTTGAGGCCTCAATGCCACATACTTTTCATTACAGTAACACACCTGTAATATTTGCCCTCAAAAGGAACACTGTTGTAGCGCTGACACTGCTCTGTGCGGAAGTCCATGGACCCCTCGGGACACGCCTGCCGAGGGAAATACAAGTTACAAATCAAAGTTCTTCCCTAAAATACTGATGTCACCTGGTATTGAACCATTTACTTGTCACTTAACCTCTTCAGTACTGACACACATTTTTGACTTTCAATTTGGGGTGTGATTAAATTTCATTGACATTAGGAATTTTGATCCCCACATGAGTTCCTGAAGCTATATAAAATTGCCAAATAATAAGTAAAATGAATAAAAAAATGCATCCCAGTACATATTGAAGGGCTAAAAATCTTCATGCAAATAACCCTAACCTAATAACTTTAAACATGATTATAATCTTTCCTATATCTCAATTCTTTTCCTGGTCTACACAACAAAGGGATTAGCAATGAAACTAACAAACTGACTGTATCAAAATCTATCCTAATTTAACAAAACCTACTCCTCGGATGGAAATGCTAATATTATTCAACCCATTCCCTGCAATTATTAATTGCCTTATCTTGCTGCAGTAACTCATCACTATATAACCCCTTTGTGCATTCCATAATAACCTAAAATCTTTAAACTCTTTTTCATGCACTCTTTTCTCACAGATGCTAATAAAGATCTCATGTACAAATATTAATGTTGTTAACAGTCTTGCATTGCAGTGAAAGAGTTGAATTATTATCATTGCAATAACATTTACAGCATAAGAGATATTCAATGTTAATTTGTTTGTCTATTCTAAAATATACTTGAGAGTAACACAACCATTGATGACACTCACCTCAACATTGCAGGACTCATATTTCTTGCTTTTACCCGTGCAGTGGGCATCACTGGAAACACGAAAGGAAACATGTGACCTTCAGGTACAGACAACAGTAGTATGTTTTTTTTTTTTTTTTTTTTTTTTTTGTATTCAAATGTAAGAAGAGGAAACTGGCCAAGGAGGAACAAAGACAATAAAAAGAAAGCCCACTTACTTGGCAGTCCCCTTATAGAATTAGCCAAGACAGGAACAAATAGTAACATTACCTGAACCTAATACTGCCTGACTTCATTTTGTAAGTATGTTGCTATGATTAATAAAAACAATCTAATCTACTTTATCCTGTAGGTACCACCAACCAATTCCATTATCCACACCAAATACTAACTAACATCAATTGATAACGCAGGTTTATATAAACACCACCACCACCAACCAGGTTCATTATCCATACCAAATACTAACACCCATAGATAACACACGTTTATACAGACAACTCCACCATTATCCACACTAAGTACTAACTCCCATTGATATCACAGGTTTGCATGTTATCCACATCAAACACTAACACCCATAGATAACACAAGTTCATACACACATCACCAACCAGTTTCATTATCCACACCAAATATTAACACCCATTGGCATCACAGATTTCCATAGACAAAGACAACACCACTTTACCTTGCCCCCTCGCACACCCTGGTCTTGAAGCTCACGCCACCACCACAGGACCTTGAGCACGGGGAAGACACTGACCACTCTCCCCAAGGGCCACTCTCCCACTCTTCCCCAAACTGCCTCTTGTTTCGCGTCACTGATTCCCCCAAAAAGACCTCGCCCTCTAATTCATTACTGCTGATGGGGATCTTGCGGTGGTGGTGATGGCGGTGGCGGTGGTGGCGATGATGACGGGGGTTGTGGCGGCGGAAACGTGTTGTCTCAATGGCTCCAGAGCATGTCTCCACCTGTTGGTTAAAGGTTTTCAATGGGTACTCACTTCTCAATGTTAATGGTGCTTCTTTGTGGGTTCAGGATGATAGAAGTGTAGGTTTAATCTTGTCCTAAATGGTGAAGAGAAGCTGGGCACACACTCTCTCTCTCTCTCTCTCTCTCTCAGTCTCTCGTGAACTACCGAGGCTTCACACCACATTCTTCGAAGCACACAACTATATCATTACAGTTTCACTCGGACACATATGGCAGACTCTTCTTCAATGCAATCCTAATATATTTTCAGTCATAATCAGAAATATTTTTATGAGTTTCCAAGTTAGTACAGTTATATAGACGATAGAGTAGTGACGGTGGAAAAAAAATCTTATGTTGACCCAGGAATACTTTACTTTTCTTACGGTTCTGAGGAAGACTTATAATTGATACGTAAGAGATGTATGTATTCCTAGATCAACCTGATATGTGTCTACCACCTTCACTACTCAGTTTCCAAAATTATACAGGATGAATTAACAAAAAGCTACCGACTGTCTAACCTTGAAATAAATAAATAAATAAATAAAAAAGGCATCAGCGTGAACGTAAAGGAGGGAAGGATGCTGTTAAGAGACGAAGGATTATTCATCTTCTATTCATCCTACAAGAATTTATGTCCAGCGTTACTGACCGGTAAAACCACTTTTCTAACTCGTAGCTCTCAGGAGGATAGTAGAGTTGTAGATATATGAGTGTTTTCGCAATGTTATTCAAAGGGGTCACTGGGAACGCAACATAGGGATGGGAAAAAAAAGAGGGAGAAAATAGAACACTGAACTAGCAACAACCCCACCATCACCACTAACTACCATTAACAACAACAACCATCGTAAAATCATGTCTTTCTTATCTCTCCTCCGCCGAAACCACACACATTTACTCACTCGCAATGCTTTCAACTAATATTCTTCCCATTCTACCTAAAGCGTGACTTGGTATGGAAATAAGCACGATGACATATGCGCAACATACCAGGCACAACGAGACACACCTGAGGAAGAGAAGAAGGAGGAGGAAGGAGGAAAGAGGAGGGAGGAACAAGCTTACAAGACACGGAAGTAAGAGGGACAGGAATGTGAGAAAGAAGTGACAGAAAAGAACAAAATAAAGTAGAAGATTTAAAAGAAGATAAAGTATGCACGCTGAATTCAGTTGCAGTACAGGTGAGAAAATGGGAAGATAAGGAAAAGAGTGGAAAGTGAGAAGGTGCAAAAAAAGAGTGACTGAGCACGATACACTTAAGTATTGGTTAATATACGTACATAACAGGAAAGAAAGTACAGGTGATTAAAGCAAACATTCACATCATAAGGTCAACAGTTGGTACGAGATTAAAAAATAAAAGGAAGATTAAAAAAGATCATAAAACAGTAATCTAAAAACGTATGATATAAAATTAGAAAAAAAAAGAAATGGAGAGGATTAGGAAATGGAAAAAAAAAAAATAAAAAAATAAAGAGGGAGACAAAACATAATGCTATAATTATATGACAAGAAAAAACTAAAAATGATAATAAAAATAGTAAGCATAACTATCGCAGGGTATATAATTGTTACAGGTAGTTGGATGGACTTATGAGTAGTAGTTGGAGGTAATTACTAGTCTACCAGCAATACTAGTGTTTCAACTTACCAGGACTGATGTAATGAGGACAAACCCCAGAAGAACCCGCCATGAGCACCTGTAAAAGAAAAAAAAAAGATTAATTACAAGAGATATTTATTCACTGCTATTTGCTCCATCTTTCCTTAATAACTGATCACTCTACAACATCTTTACTTGTTCCATAGTTATCTAAAATCATTAAACTGGGTAGAAATTGCAAAAAATATACTCTTCTTCATGCATTCCTCTCTCTCGCCGATGCTAATAAAGATCTCATGCATTGGTACTATTGATGTTGTTAATTGTCTTGTACTGCAGTGAAAGAGTTAAAAGATGGTAGTAAGTATACTCTCTCTCTCTCTCTCTCTCTCTCTCTCTCTCTCTCTCTATCTCTCTCTCTCTCTGGTAATTGAGATTTCTTGCAAATAAATACTAAAAAATGTGATATTTACGATTACTTAGCTAAAACAATAATGGCAGGACAGCCTCTTGTATCTTTAACTAATCTGTAAGCCTAAGAGAGAGAGAGAGAGAGAGAGAGAGAGAGAGAGAGAGAGAGAGAGAGAGAGAGAGAGAGAGAGACTAGGGGGTCGTAGGGAGGGGAAGAGCAGGTAGAACAGGTGATGGTTGGGTAATTGAATAGGAAAGGGAGTATAAAGAAAGGGAAAGGAAGGAGGGAGGGAGGGAGGGAGGGAGGGAGGAAGGAAGAGAAGGAAGGAAGGAAGGGTAAGGACTAAGCAGTCTTCCCGCACATTAGTATGCAAAGGAAGGCGAAAAAAGAGGCTTGGAAAGATTAAGACCTCAGAGAGAGAGAGAGAGAGAGAGAGAGAGAGAGAGAGAGAGAGAGAGAGAGAGAGAGAGAGAGAAATAAACTGTTAATGCACGTGACTAAAATATTTTGAGAAGCCATTAAAAAAACTCTTCTTCTTCCTCCGTACGTTATTTCTCCCTCTTTTCTCCTTCTTCTCTCTTGTCCTTCCTTATTCAATACATCCATTTAGAATCTTTTCCCTCTATAATATATCTTTCTCTCTCCCTTTTATCTCCTTCTCCGTCTCCCTTTATTCTAATACATTCTTTTATATGTCTTCAATATCCTTCCTTTCTCTGAAGTTATCTCTCACTATTTTGCCTCCCTTTTCCCTTTCTCTCTATCCCTCCTCATAATCCTCGTTTAATTACCTCATCCTTCTCTTTTATTCCCCTGCCTCCCATCTTTACGTCTCTCTCTCTCTCTCTCTCTCTCTCTCTCTCTCTCTCTCTCTCT
>CM035193.1:15544990-15557611 GCA_020233015.1 Callinectes sapidus
GTATTTACAGATTGTTATTGTTCTGAAGGGAATTGCCACGATAGCATAACGGAGGAACTTACGGTGGGTTTAAATTCTATGATACGAGGAAATATGTCAAGATGCTTCATGCTTATATAAGTTGTTTAATATGTTGAGGCTTCTATGTGTTAATCTTGTATATGAGGTTTATCGTATCTCATTTAGTTTTTTTATTCTACAATTCGTCAGGCTTATGTAAATTTGTTAATACGTTGGTGCTTCTACGTATTATTCTTGTTTATGATGTTTATTGTTTGTTATTTAGTTTGTCATATTAATGTGTGTTTGGTGAAGTTTCGGATATTATTGGTCATTAGTTAGTCAGATTTTTGTGGTTCTCATCTGACGCATAATAGATCCACCACTACTTAACACAGATTTTTAGTGTCATTAGTTGAGTGGCACTAAGTTTTTGTATCAGTGTTTGTATTCTTTCATTCTGTTTCATTATACAACCACAAAATCATTGCTTGGACATAAATCGATTTCACTGACTCAACTTCATTTCATAGAATAAGCATGGAAACGAATCACACACACACACACTCACACACACACACACACACACACACACACACACACACACACACACACACACACACACACACACACACACACACACACACACACACACACAAAGGTGATTATACAGACAGATCCTCATAATCCTGACAAATCTTATTATACATAAAAGAAAATCGTGTCATGTATCAGAATAACGTGTTTGTGGCTCACCAGTGTACAATAATACCTTCTGTTGGTAGTGGTTTTGCTTCAGTCTCTCTCTCTCTCTCTCTCTCTCTCTCTCTCTCTCTCTCTCTCTCTCTCTCTCTCTCTCTCTCTCTCTCTCTCTCTCTCTCTCTCTCTCTCTCTTACACTAAATAATTCACAACTATAAAATGAAAGTGAAAGGCTCTGAAGTTCATCACTCGAAGACTATTCGCTGACGACGCCTCCGTTAATCATAATTTTTAATGGCTTTCTTTTATTATTATGCATACTCACTCATTGTCTATTCATTACTCTCACGTTTCTCTCATGCATTGGAGAAGATATTGTCGTCCACTAATTCAAGGCTATTTCATACTTCCTTTAACTTTCCTCTGATCACAACACTAAGATATCTCAGTGGACAAAGAATTAAAGGTCAAAGACGGATTATAACATACCTTGGAAGCTCATTTTATTTAATATTTGGTAACATTACGCATTCATCACCTTCAGTTTTCATCATCACTTAATGCATATCAATGGGAGGAGCATGGGAAAGCTTCATTCTGTCATGATAGTTTTCCTTATCAGTATCACTCAACATTATGCCGTGTCCATATTGAGAAAGTTGAAGGCATCGGTTATTGTACAGTGAAATCATGTACGTTCTGGGGGCCGAGAGATGTCAAAGCGCATGGGTTTGAATCCTTGCCACGGTCCGAGGTGAGATTGGGCATCCACTCCGGGTAGTGGTTCCCAAGTAGGTGGGCTTTCATATTAGAGGTGTATATTAGCTGGTCTCCATTAGCCCATGAATTTCCGTTAAAACCTACATTGTGTAAATAAAAAAAAATCAAGTGTTACCATGAAAATGAGTTCAGTAAGTACTACAGCATCATTCTCGTGTTTTTTCTGATTACCTTTAAATATTTTGTAGTTTCGAGCTATACGTTTCATAATTAACTTGTCAAAAATAGCCTTTACTCTTAAAGCTGTAATTTTGTATTATTTTCTTATATTCTTTACAAGTAATAGCAGTCGTAGATGAAGCCTATAGTAAAGGTCGAGTGTGGTGTTACCTGTATAATTCTGATGAAAGGTGGCAGGTAAAGCCAGGTAACTACACCACTGACCGTGAGAGAGAGAGAGAGAGAGAGAGAGAGAGAGAGAGAGAGAGAGAGCACTAGTGTTTGGGCTCAGGAGTGCTTGCTTACGTAATTTCCATCAGTTGCGTTTACCCATTAGAGAGACTAGTGCGTGGCGAGGGCGTAGATGCTATTGGCAGGGCTTGAGGGCGGCGTGTTGGATGCGTAGGATGGCTGCTACGAGGACATCTATTTAATGGACAGCCAGAGGGAGGGCGAGGCGAGAATAAAAGGAGTAAAAGATGGAGAAATGGTATTGAATAGGACAGCATGAAAGATTGATAAGGAACAAGTAGTAGAAGGTAAAATGGGTGAATATGCGTCTATTTAAGAAAGATATGTAACTGGGAAAATAGAAGTGATAGAAATGGATATGGTAGTGTATACAATAGGAAGGGGCTGAAGGAGAATAGGGCGAAGAGGGTGGGAGGGAAAGTTTATTAAAAACAAGACAGAGAAAAAACATGGGGAGATGTGATGAGAAAGGCACAACGTGAATAGAGGAATTAGAGCGTCGGGTAAAGAGTTCAAAGGGCGAATCTATTTAAGGAACGAATAGAAGGGGTGGGAAGGATATGGGAAGGACATCTATTTAAGGCCACCTATTTAAGAAAGATATCTAAGTTGGAAAATGAAATAAATGGTGAAAATGGGTATAGTAGTGCGTATAATAGGAAAGGACTGAAGAAAAGTGGGATGCAGAAGTTGGGAATGAAAGTTTATTAGGAAACAGAGGAAGTGTAAAAAAACAAGAGCAAAACAGAAAGCAGATGGAAACCGTGATGAAGAAGGCATGAGATGTAGGGAAGTGTAGGAGCGATGGGTAAAGAGTTGAAAGGGGGAATCTATTTAAGGAACGGATGGAAGGGGTGGAAAGGATATGGGAAGGACATCTTTAGGGCCAAGAGAGGCGCCCGTGCTGTGGTTGGCTGAGTGGGAACACGGAACCATGAATGGAGCAGGACTAGTAATGAAACGCGGGTCGGACTTACCGCAGACTTATTTTTTGAATGATTTTATTTATTTGTCTATTTTTTTTTTTTCGTGTACTGAAATTACTAGTTGATATTTTCACAGCGTACTGAAATGAATGTAATCCAGGAATACACTGAAAGAAAATTGTAACCTGACTTGTAATGAATGGCGGATGTGTGGTACCAAATATTTTCGACATTTATTTATGCTCTGAGTGTGTATTGCATTTATTGTAGTTTATTGGTCATATTGTAATATCAAGATAGTGTATGCGTGCCTAAATTTACTGGTATATAGGTTATTATACTGAACAGTTCTAGAAGATCAAGAAGGGCAGTCTTAAATTAGTAGGAAATACAAGAAAACGAACTGTATTTAAAAAAGGTGTAGTGGCTGATTGTTTGACATTCGGTGTGTTTTGAATGTAAATAGAAATGTTTGTGCGAGAAAGCTGAATAAATAGAAGAATGATATATGAACTAAAACACTGCCACAAAGAAAGTAGAGGAAATAGAAATACGTACATAGATATATTGATAAAGTCAAACCTGAAGGTGATTGTAAGGAGGTAGAAGATAAGAACACACACACACACACACACACACACACACACACACAGAGAGAGAGAGAGAGAGAGAGAGAGAGAGAGAGAGAGAGAGAGAGAGAGAGAGAGAGAGAGAGAGAGAGAGAGAGAGAGAGAGCGAGAGAGAAGGGGCAGGTCTTGACATTTGCAAGTCATTAGGTGGGAGGCCTGCGGGAGGTCTCTTCAAAAGTCAGCTCAAGATTAAGTATTTTCCTCCATTTTCCTCCATTTCCTTACTCTCTTTTCTTCTTCTGTTCTCTCCTCCCTCTATCCATCCCTCAAACCATTACATCCTCTCTTTTTCCCCTTCTACTTTCATCCCTCCACAACATAGGAGAGAAGGTCTGACAGGAGAAATCATGCAGAAATACAGAGAGTGGGGTCAAATATGCGATGTTTTTATGTGAATTTACATATTATCATGAAAAAGATCTTGAACCTTCCTTCTCCCCTTTCTATGTTCATTCCTCGATAACAATAGAGGGAAGAAAGCCTAGGAGGAGAAATCATGCAGGAAAATGCGATGTTCTCGTGTGAATTTAAATATTATTGTGAAAAAGGATCTTTAACCCCCCTCCCCCCTCCTTCCTTTTCACGTTCCTTCCTTTACAACACTGAAGGGAAGAAGGCCAAAGAGAAGAAATCATATAAGGATGTAATCTGTGGGTCAAATATACGATGTCTTTCAAGTGAATTTAAATATTATCGTGAAAAGATCTCCAACTTCCTTTCTTCTCTATGTTGAGCCCTCTACAACACGGGAGGGAAGAAAGCTGTAGAAAAGAAGTCATGCTGAAATACAGTCATTGGGTCAAATATGCGATGTTTTTCATGTGAATTTAGATATTAATGCGAAATAATCTCCAACCTCCATTTTTTCCGTTCTACGTTCATCCATCGACAACACAGAAGTGAAGAAGGCCTAAGAGGAGAAGTATGCAGAAATACAGTGAACGAGTCAAATATGCGATGTTTTCAAGGGAATCTAAATACTATCATGAAGAAAAAGATATTCAACCTCCCTTCTTTCTTTTATACATTCATTTCTTTACAACACTGAAGGGAAGAAGGCCTGAGAGGAGAAATCATGGAAGAATATAGTCATTGTGTCAAATATGCGATGTTTTCATGTAGAATTTAAATATTATCGTGGAAAAAAGGATCGATCAACGTGCCGAGCTGTAGGATTGGCCTGCAGCGGAAGCCAATCAAAGGCGTGCCTACACCCAATATTGACCAATCAGAACCTCATTACTTCGGATATGAAAAGATGAAAACGGGAGAAGGAACCGGGTCTTTTATCCACTCCTAATTATGGGGATGCTTTCGTTTCTTTCTGCCCTAAAGTCTGTGTGTGTTCTGTAAAGTGTCTTGCCGTGTGTTCTGAGAAAGTTTATTGGCCAAATTCTACTTTTGTTGTTATTTGTGTCGTGATAAGTAATGTTGTATTTCCGTATTTAGTTGATTAATTTGACATCTGCCCTTGCCCACACTTGCCCAGTAACTTGCTATCTAACTAAGTTACTTGCTCTCTTTATTCTTCTTGGTGTGTGTGTGTGTGTGTGTGTGTGTGTGTGTGTGTGTGTGTGTGTGTGTGTGTGTGTGTGTTCCTGTGAACGCTTTATGTTTGAATTATAGGATGAGAGAGAGAGAGAGAGAGAGAGAGAGAGAGAGAGAGAGAGAGAGAGAGAGAGAGAGAGAGAGAGAGAGAGGGGGGGGGGGATGGGGAGAGAGGTAGAGGGAAAGAGTACGAACGTGGGACGACTGGTAACACTAATACTAATAACATAGATCATGATTTTTCTTTTCGTCTTGTGGCCAGCTTAGAAAAGGCTCTTACGAAATAACCCAAAACCATGGTAGGGATTATTTGTTGTTTGCTAGTGTGTGTGTGTGTGTGTGTGTGTGTGTGTGTGTGTGTGTGAGGGGGAGTGGGGGGTGAGGAGCAGTTGTGTCTTCATAAGAATTCTTTAATGTTTGTTGTAATACTGGCCAGAGTTATATTTATCTGTGTATTACTTGTCTTAGGAAGGTCCAATTTGTCTGGTGCTGTTTGTTTCTCCTTCGTCACAAGAAACTTAAAATACTTGGAAAAAAATCTGAAACAGGCATTGAGTTCCCGAGTCTATTAGGAAGTGGGGGTTTGGGGGCGTTCAGTCCTTTTAAGGGGGGAGACTTCTCCATTAAGTCCTTCGTCCTTTAAAGAGGCAAGGAAATGCATCGCTATTTGGAAAGGATTCGCGAGGTATCTCTTAGTTTCGCAAAGTTTCGATAAAATGTATTCCGGTTTCTTAGAGGGTGAATGAAATGTCTCCTTATTTTACATGGGAGGATCAAGTTTGAAATTACTCCTTGTATTTTTTGAGGGAACAGGGAAGCTTGCAGTAATACATAAACAATATCTTCTCTATGATTTGTTCTAACATTTCTGTGAAGTGAAGGTTAATATCGTCACTAATGATAAAAGAAATATAGAAAGAGGGAAAAACTGTGATTGCTATAAGTGTAAAGCCTCTTATGAACATTTTCCCTTGTAGTTTGTAATATTGAAGTAAAGGCCTTTTAAATAGAAACGCTATAACGTGTCTCTTTAAGCCAAAAATGGGGAAAAAAACAAGATAAAGTTTGGGATCAGGAAGTCGAAAGGGAATAGGGAAAACGTGCGCATTTGTTGGCTTATTTGTCTTTTACTATCGGAAAGGAGACGCTTCACGGAAATACACCTGAAGGGGAATTAAAGATGCTGTAAGAAAGACGCTATTCACCTGCTGGTACAGTCTTCGAGAATGAGGCTCTTCAGGAAAAAAAAGGAAACGAAAATAGTTCATTGCTGATAGTGAGTACAAAGAAATATATTGGCATACTTATATCATTCTGTGGTGTTTGAGTCAATCCATTGTTGTTTTTATACCTCTTTTCCTGGTCTGTGCCTTCATGATTCTTCCTGTGTAGTTGATTGAGTAGAGTTATATGCCATCATTAATTATCATTATCATCATCACCATCACCATCATCTCCATCACCATCACCATCACCATCATCATCATCATCATCATCATCATCATCATCATCATCATCACCACTTTCAGCTAATTCTTTCGACTTTTAAGTGGACTGGCAAATTAGTGAGCTTTTATTTTCATTATTTTAGTTACCCTTGGCTTTCTCTCCCAGGTAACATAAAAAAAGATGAAAAGAATCATCAGAGACTTTTGCAACACAGCCCACGCATCAGTAATGTCCTTGGTGACGTGCTGGATTACTGTTCGTCCCATCACGTCTGGTCTGGTCTGGTCTGGTGTGGTCTGGTCTGGTCTGGCGGGCTTGAACAGAGAGCAAGACTACCTGCTCCCCATTCACCTAAAAGCCGTTGCTCCCCCCCCTCCCCCCCCAAAAAAAAAAGAAAAGAAAAACAATAATCTCATAGGAATACATTTGTGAGTGAACGTTTATAAAATACTTCTCGATTATATTTTCATTTATATTTGCACAGTTTTTCGTTCTTTTTACTTGCGTGTGTATGTTCGATTAGTGAATTTTCCTTTCGTTTTGTCTTGATTCGAAGTGACATGGTGGGGTAGTGCTGTGCGGTGTGTAATGACGTTTAATGACATGTATGGTGCGGTGTTGCGGTGTTGCTACATCGTGGTGTTGGTTAGTGAATGACAGCCCTCGTGTTTCTATCGCCGGGAGGGGACGAGAGAAGATTACGTTCTCATTAGGAGATTGAATAAGCTTTACATTTGTTCCTCTCCACAAGTAATAGCATTAACGCTTTTTCCCTCGTATTTTGTCTACCGCAGACCAGAAGCTTTTGTGTGTAAATAAAAGCCTTCCACTGCTTAGAGAGGCAGGGAAGCCATTACGATAATTGGATACAAAAATAACATTACAAAAATACTTCAGAAAATCTTGCTTTGTAGCCCTAAAGTTGCTTCTTTGCTCTCTCTCTCTCTCTCTCTCTCTCTCTCTCTCTCTCTCTCTCTCTCTCTCTCTCTCTCTGACATTGGGAGATTGCAACATGAAAAATGAAAAAGTCTGTCTTTGTGATACACGAAAACAAAGAAAGCGTTTTCATTATAAAAGTCTAACGAGAATCCCAACTTGTATTTAACCCCTTCAGTACCGGGACGCATTTTCATATTTATTCTGCTTATTATTTCTCGATTCTATACAGCTTCAGAAACTCATGTGAGGATTAGAGTAGTACAGACTCCGGCCATTCATTTTTTGACCCCCATGGACCCTTACTAATGGCAATAAAATCGTCTAATCACACCCCCAAAACTCGCGGTAAAAATGCGTCCCAGTACTGAACGGGTTAAGCTGCCTGGGCCCCCTTACTCCCATAACTCGAGCTGATGAGTGTCGGCGTCCAGGAATGTGTATAAAGCAGCAACAATAGAAACGGCAGTGGCGGTAGTCGGTTTTATGAGTCACCGTGAATGCAGATCCTTTTTTGCTGTAAGCTTTAACGAGAAATTTTCATACGCCCGTGCCAGGAAGTGTATGTTGTTTGTGGGTAGACAGATAGATAATTGAATGGATGGATGCATGGATGGAAAGTAATAGGAAGTGAGCAGGCTTTTATAGATGTAGTTATTGTTTTATCCAGCTTCCTTAATATAAGAGAAAGTATGACAATTAGATAGACAGACTTATAGATGGCTACATAGATAGATAGATGGTCATAAATAACGAGATAAATAAATGTATTGATGGATAAATACACCAACAACTGAATGGGATATAAATAAATCCGTTAATTTAGAGAGAGAGAGAGAGAGAGAGAGAGAGAGAGAGAGAGAGAGAGAGAGAGAGAGAGAGAGAGAGAGAGAGAGAGAGAGAGAGAGAGAGAGCCGTCATCAAAATCACACCGCCGCTAGTGTCTCTGGTTAAAAAACTCCCACATTACGGAATTTACGATGAAATTCCTCATAGATTGCATTCTATTTTTATTTTTGTTTCGCATATTGTATTTTTATGACGTTTTAGTGGAAAATACTAGAGTGGGTCTCCGTTTTTCGGCAAAATTGTAATTCACAGAGTATTCGTGATATAAAGGAAGGGGGAAGAGAAAGAGGGAGAGGAAGAGAATGTGACAAATTTTCTTTATTTTAGCATCATATTAAGTGGAAAAAGTAAGGTAACATTGTAGAATATCATGAAAGGGTAAGGACACAGTAAAAAGGGAGATATGAAAGGAGAGTTGTTAAGAGAAGAACCGTAGGAAAAGAGAAAATTAACATTGTAAAATATTATGGAAGAGAAGGGACACAGTAGAAAGAGAGATATGAAAGGAGAGTTAAGAGAAGAACTGGAGGGAAAGAGGCGGAGCGAAAAGAAAAGTAACATTGTAAAATATAAAAGGGAAAGGAGACGGGTGAAGGAAAAATATGATAGAAGAGTTAAGAGAAGAACTGTTGTAAAAGAGAAAAGGTCTAGCAGTGAAAAGAGAAAAATAGCATTGTAAAATACTATGAAAGGAAAAGGACACAGTAGAAAGAGAGATATGAAAGGAGAGTTAAAAGAAGAACCATAGGAAGGTCTAGGAGTGAAAAGAGAAAAATTAGTATCGTAAAATATCATGAGAGGAACAAGGCACAGTAGAAAGAGGAGTTAAGAGAAGAACTGGAGGGAAAGAGGAGCGAAAAAAGAAAAGTACCATCGTAAAATATCATGAAAGGGAAAGGGGGCAGGAGAAAGGGAGATAAGAAAGGAGAGTTTAGAGAAAAAATCGGAAGAAAAGGAAGAAGGGCTAGGAATGAAAAGAGAAAAGTAGCTTTGTAAAATGTTATGGAAGGGAAAGAAGGCAAGAGAAAGGAAGATACGAAAAGAGAGTTAAGGCAAAAACTGGAGGGAAAGGAAGAGAGCTAAGAGTGAGAAGCGGAGAGGCAGCAGTGAGTAGAGGCAGTGAGAAAATGTTTGAAAACTATGAAGAAGAGAATTAAGGCGAGAGAGCGAAAAAAAAAAGAATTAGTGAAAGATGTATATAAATTGAATCATATACTCTAGCACATTGTTTATTGAGAAATAGTATAAACGTTTCCTTGTACAGCCACTAGTAATAATGATGATTGATTATTATTATGACGATGATGATGATAATAATAATAATGATAATAATTATAACAACAACAACAACAACAACAACAACAACAACAACAATAATAATAATAATAATAATAATAATAATAATAATAATAATAATAATAACGATAATAATAGTAACGACAATTCTTCTGCTACTGCTACTACTACTACTACTACTACTACTACTGCTACTACTACTACTACTAATATTACTACTACTACTATGTGTGGAGATGTGCCTTAGTGTGATAGATGATGGCCAAAAGGAGGGAGACAAAGAGAAATATGTGCTGGAGTCGCTTTATCACTGAGTATTGCAATGCGTGTCGGTGAAAAAAAAGGTATATTACATTGGAGCTGTGAACTTCCCCAGTGACATGTGGGAGTAGTGAAATATTAACATGCTAATTAGTACCAGGCGTTCCAATGACGCCGTGTAATTACCCACAACACTTTGGTAATTATATCGTAATGTAATTCACGTCCCATAATACACTGGCTACAGATATATACTCGTGTGTGTGTGTGTGTGTGTGTGTGTGTGTGTGTGTGTGTGTGTGTGTGTGTGTGTGTGTGAGAGAGAGAGAGAGAGCGCAATTAGACGACTAAAATGAAAATTCACACCCACACACACACACACACACACACACACACACACACACATGGTGGTGCAGTGGTAACACGCCAGACTCACAATCCTGCCTGGGTTCGATTCCCGGGTCAGGTTGGAAGTTATTTGGGCAAGACTTCTATTCACGTGTGCCGCCCCTGTCCACCCAGCAGTGATTAGGTACCTGGTGTAAGTCCGAAGTTGTGATCCGCTGCTGAGTAGGAGAAATAAACTCTGAATAAAAATGTACGGGGTGGCCTGATCACCACGGCCACTAGGCTTGTTGGCGCCATCTACTATGGCTTTCACTGGCCGTGTTACACTGTTTTTCGCAAGTAATTCCGAAACGAATTGTCGGAACAGTATGGTATTTCAACACAAAGCCTCTTACACCCCTACCTAATTTATGGCCCACATAGCATATTGCTATATGTGTTTACGAAGGAGTTTACTCGTGTATATTAAGACGAAGCCACGAGGTCATGTCTACACATTCAGAGGACTCGTCCCCACCCCCCAAACACCCCCCACCCCCAAACACCCCCCACCACTCCATATTTCCCCCCCCCCTCCACCCTCCTTCCGTATCCCTCTCCGTCTCCTCGTTCTCCCCCCCCTCATTACTCATTTCCTGCCTCTTATATGTTATTCCGTTTACTTTATGTACTGTACTTATAGCTACATGTCATATATGTATGCATCTAATTAATACAGTGTGTGCAGCTTTCGATATTACTTGACATGTAACCTGGGAGTACTGCAACCTTTCATGGAGGCAAAACGTATATCACGTTGTTCATTACTGTATAACCTGATGCTTACGCAAATGTAGTAGGAGGCAAATGTACTGTATGTAGGTCCTATGGCCAGCCGAATGAACAAGCACTATTGTTATTACCTGTGGCCTGGACTTTTTGTAATAACATGTTCTTCTTTAGTAAATACCATGTACTCATCACACAATGTTAACATGGTAAAGTTGACATTATATTATTTTGTTGCCTTATGTCGTTCATAACCACATCATTCCATATAACTTGCATAATCGTATTTCTCTGCTTCACTGCATCTTTGCTTATGGATGCCTAATGGTCATAATGGCGTTGTAGCCCTATGAGATATATTTAAGGAAATAAATATACAGTATATACTGTGGGCTATTATGATGTCTACTGTATATTATACATTGTATTAGTTTTATAAAATGAAAGTATTATGATCGATATATGCATTGTCGGAATAAAAAGAGGCAAACATGATAGTACAGGATTTATTCACAGTCACTGTCCAGGAACACATCATCATCATCCTCGCTTTCATCATCACTGGCGACGTTGATGATTACGGGTTCCACCCCCTCATGTATGTTATCAGACCTCCAGTACCCTTTTTCAAAGTTTTGGGAATGTCTGACCGCTCCCAACCATACGTCCTTATTTGCTAACTGCTTGGCCTCTTCTAACCTGGCCTGCAGGTTGGGGGGGATTTCCGCCTATAGTGACAGGCAGAGGGAGAAAGAGTGGGAGGGGAGGAGTGGGATTGGGGTGGGAGGGAGTCAGGAGACTGAGAGTATTGGCTATAATTACACATTGCGTATAATGGAACGGTGCAGAACACTCGTAATACCAGATATTATTGCTGCGGTTATTTGGTTGACCAAATATGACAGCATGCATTAACCTTATAGCGCACACATACATCTTTACAACCATTAACAGCTGGATTGTCATCCTTCCACGCTCTTCTGGCCTTCGTCTGGTTTCCATGCTTATATATATATCAGTGACCGTGTGAATAATAGCAAAGTAGGGTAATTAACATGCATGAATATATATTTCTGTTTAATATAAGTAACCACAGTAACATACACCATATACCGGTACTATATGTGGGTGTTTTGAGGGAGACGGGGAGGGGGTGGGTGAGGTATTAGGGTATGGAGGGAATAGTCTGGGGGTTGGTAGGAGTGTTGGAGGGGCTAGACGAGTACCCCACACTTGTTCGAATGTGTATAAGACCTTAGTGACCATGCCTGGATTCGACTTAAATATACACGAGTAAACTCCTTCGTAAACACATATAGCAATATGCTATGTGGGCCATAAATTAGGTAGGGGTGTAAGAGGCTTTGTGTTGAAATACCATACTGTTCCGACAATTCGTTTCGGAATTACTTGCGAAAAACAGTGTAACACGGCCAGTGAAAGCCATAGTAGCAGCCACGCATCGAGTTGTCAGATGCGACTGGGTAGACTTAAGGCGTGTGAATGTTAGAATATAAGAATTTGCATAACCTGTAGATTTTCAGCTAAAAATTGTAGGCTGCTTTCCACTAAACCGTAAATTACTATTATTATTATTATTATTATTATTATTATTATTATTATTATTATTATTATTATTATTATTATTATTATTATTATTATTATTATTATCCATCTATCGTTTCTCTCTCTCTCTCTCTCTCTCTCTCTCTCTCTCTC
>CM035193.1:15748422-15762652 GCA_020233015.1 Callinectes sapidus
CTCTCTCTCTCTCTCTCTCTCTCTCTCTCTCTCTCTCTCTCTCTCTCTCTCTCGTCTTGATTGTATATTACAGAGAGAAAAACATAAACAACAAAAGATAAAGAAAATACTACCAATTTAAAAAGAAATATGAAAATACAAACACACGAAAAAATAAACAATATCAATAGCTATTCATCTTTCAATATTATATAAATACTTGATAGTTAAGAGTCACCCCAAAAGTGTCCACGTTCTTTCTCTCTGTCTCAGGTGCGCTGCAGGTGTACGTGGATCTTTATAGAAAACGTATATTTTTCTATCTTTTCTAATGGCAGACTTTTACATTCACCAACCTGATAACCAAGAAACCCATTAGATAGAGACTGACCTTATCTTAGTCAAGTATCGCGGAGAACACTAACATCATGATATCTATATAGGGAAAAAAGATACTGATATGATAGCTAATACGAGAATTACTAAGTGAATTTATATAAAAGTGTAGTCTGGCATTATGCAAGATATATTATAACTATCAGTGGTATGTCTTCACCAGAATGCATTAGTGAAAAAGATAAGGAGATAGGGATAGTAGTAACAACGAAGGGAGTGTTTACTTAGTAATTCACTGAAAAGGATGTAAGTTTGACACAATAAATCCTTTGTTACAACACCCTTTACCAGGAAGATCAAGAAAATATTGTTAGGGATTTGTTATTTAGTCAACAAGATACAGGCAAATATTATATGTGTTTAGGAAGAAGAGCTAAAAATAAAAACTTGAATGAGATAACCAGTTCACTGCAAAAAACGAGAAAAAACAAACAAGAATACCGTAAGTAAACAACAACAACAACAAGAAAAACAACAACACAATCTACCTTCCCTCATCGAAAAAAAATAAATAAATAAATAACACCAAAACAAAAACAAGAACAATAACAAAAACAGTACAAACAAAAACATTAATAACAACACAGTCTACCTTCTCTCACCCAAAACAACACCGAAACCAAAATAAAGGGGAGGGGGGAAACAACAACAACAACAACAGCAAACAACAATAACAACACTATCTCCCATTCTGTACAGGTGACTGAATAAAACTCAGTGTAGTAATGTGAGGTTTATTTGACGGACAAGCACGAAACGGATGTGAACTGACAGGACAGTGAGGCCTTGACACGTACTGCACGGTAAAGGGGGGGGGGGGCAGAGGAGGAGACAGTAGAAGAAGAGGGAGAGAGAGAGGGAGAGTAGAGAGAGTGAGAAAAAAGGACAAGAGAGGAACAAGAGTTTTTTTTATTTGGGGGGTGGGGGGGACGAGACTTGGAAACAACGAGACACTAAGAGTTACAGAATCCGTGTTTCTCTTGTAATATTGACTTACACTAACCCCGTATAGATATGCTCTTTTTTCGACCTTATGCTCCGGGTAGAGGGAGGAATGTATGTATGGCACGCATGCCCTCGATGTGGTCAGTGTGGGGCACTACAGTAAAGTGTCGATGAGTCTTGCTAAGCTCATAAGTTGATTACGGAGTTTGATTTGGCTTTGGTTGGAGGGACAGAGGGAGAGACACAGGAAGGAGGAGGTACGGTAGTGTGTCGGTGAAGTGTGACAGTGAAGGGTGTGTTCATATGGATTCAAGAGGCAAGGAAGTGAATGACATTGATGAAGTGTCAAGTTCAGAGGAAGAAAGTGTGAAGATTAGAGTATTTGGAGAAAATACGATACAAACTGGATTTCCGTAAACAGTTTTAAGCTCAAATATTAGTTAATTCCTAAGACAGAAGGGAAAGATACTTATAGAGGTTGTTCCGACACGCACACGCACACGCGAACACACACTCACACTACCTATAATCCAGCAGGAGGGAGGAGGCCTGGCCCGCTTGACGCAGGGGCGGCGAGGGCCTGGCCAGCGGCGCCTCCCACTCGCCTCCACACGACATCAAGTAACACCACCACGGCGCCAGGCTCCCGCACCCTCAGGAAGCCCCCAGCCCTCCCCGCGCCGCCCTCAGGTACGCCCTACACCATCAGACAAGGGGGCGCGGGGGCAGCCATTCTGTATGTCAACCATAGTGAAGTGTTTAGGAATACAATGGTGTTTATCTTGTTTGTCTTGAGATGGTGGCCGTGACGGAGGGTCCCAGGTGAGGGCGTGGGCGGTGTGGCGTCGTGGTGGCGTGGCACGTAACAAACCCCTTCGATATGGCTGCTGCTAGGCCTCCGCTGCGCTGTGGCGGCGAGGGCCTACTGATCAAGGCTTTGTTTGTACCAGTTCAAGCTAAACCTAGTGGACTAACATGCTAGCGTGGCCGAGTCCGGGGTGGCTCTGCGTTGTGAGGGCAGGCGGCAGTGGCGGTGGTCGCGGCGGTGGTGGTGGTGCACACATTCCCAAGGCTGCACCACCTTAACAACCACCACCATCACCACCACCATCATCACCTCTCCTGCCTCACCACGAAAAATTACTCCCGGAACGCTATATATCTCCAAAAAACAAGATCTGTCAACGAGAACAACTGGAGAACATTGTATATAATTTCAAACAACCTCACTTACCCATTCACACACACATACACACACACACACACACACACACACACACACACACACGCACACACACACACACACGAACAACGAACAGTTTTCTCGGAGCACCCTGGGCCGCGCCACTGGCTGGCTGGCGCGCCCTGAGACACCTGCGCGGGTTGTCCACTGCCCCGCCAGCCTGACAGGTGGCGGGGAGCAACGCCGTGCATCGCTGACTCCAACACGAGGCTAAGCTAACAACACAAGCAGCGCGGCGCCATCACGCGACGCTTCCACAACTGATACAAATCCATCGTGAGCTGCGGACGCCGACGGAGGAACGGAAGCGGGGAACCACACTGTACAAGACACGTAGAATCGCTGATATACTCGTATGGATTCTTATACAACTTCTACTACCTACTACGTTACACGCTTCCGACATTTATAAGCACTGTTTAACGTCCGCCAACACTTAGGCAAGCACTTGGATTCCGTTTGGTAAGACCCCCGGGGGACACACACAGGCGGGCCCGGGGTGGTCTTGGTGAGCCGTGTGATTCAAGGACGTGGCCGCGTGTCCCGGTGACCACCAGCCCCCACGCAGCCCCATGCAGGACGCAGCCTGTACACACACACACACCAACGCCGCGACACACATCATCTCGCAACAATCAGGACAGCTCTGCCTCTTTCTCACGCACGCACGCACGCACACTCCACCAACACCAGCGTTACGCAAAATGAGGTCTGTGAATTAACTAAGACAATTAAGATATACGAACGGCGTCACCAGGGAGAGGACGCTGCGAAACTTGCTGTCCTTCTCCCGCTCCGAGGATGACTTATGTTCGCTTCCAGTGGAGAATTAACTGCTGCTTTACGATATTTGAGGTAGTAGTAGTAGTAGTAGTAGTAGTAGTAGTAGTAGTAGTAGTAGTAGTAGTAGTAATAGTAGTAGTAGCAGAAAAGAGGAATAATAGAAATAGAAGAGAAAAAAAGTTGCAGCTATACCGTCCACCGTTCTAATAATAATAGTAATAATAATAATAATAATAACAATAATAATAATAACGATAATACCCAGACTGCACGGGACCGGCCTGCGCAGTCTACTTCACGCATAGGTGAGCGTCTCCTTACATGACAAGACAACCCACACTCTTCCCTCCTGAACCCTTCCTTCCCTTCCTCACCTGAGCGCTCCTACCTCACCTCACCTCACCTCACCTCACCTCACCCATGCGACTCTCTTAATGCTAACACTTGAACAGCACTATATGCCCTAATGCTATATACAGGTACAGATTAATAAATACGACACGACACGCTACGGTACACGCTACGTACGGTACACGCTACACACTACGTCATCAGGCAGAGACATGAGCCAAACCGTGAAAAAATACAAGATCTCGTATAAATATGTATGGACACCTGTATGATTACTTAACGTACGTGATTAATATTGAACTCTTACCGTTAATTCTAAGTCCAGGCTCTTACTACCAGGTTCTTAAGTATGTATGTTTTACTTAGATGAATTTCCAGTCTTAAAATCGTTCTTAACCTCCCGAAAATGATGTGTTTTATTCATCATCTCCTCAGCAGTGAATTTGAAGCTGCTGATGAGATATTGGCTAAAGTATAACACCAATTTTGGGAAGTTAAGATGGGTTTCAAGACTACAAATTCGCCTAAGGAAAATTCTACATACTTGAGAATCTGTGTTGATACGAGGCCTGGGTTACTTACACTTGGTTCTACGACACGACACCGAGTAGCACTGGTGATGCACGGAACGCGTATCACTGCCGCAGTACTCGTGTGTCACTCCTGCTGGTGATTCGCTACGCTTTACGACTAATTGCAAGGAAAAACACGTGACTTCTGTGCGCATCTCAGCGTCTGCCACCGCCATCTCGTGCAACTGTAAGGCAAATCGCTTTTTTTTTTCAACAATATGGGCTTTTTTTATAGAATATTTATGGGCTAAAGGAGATCATCTAATGGAGATTTCATAACTAAAAGCCCACCCTTTTGGGAACCGTTACCCCGAGTGGATGCCCAATACCCACTCAGACCGCGGCCAGGATTCGAACCCGTGCAAAATTGGTTTCACTGTACCATGGCGGCTCTCTAACCTTGTTCAACTTTATGCTACTTTTTTATATAGAGAATTTTGAAGGTACCGGATCAATAAAGAGACTGTGATAGCGACCTGCACTGGACAGTAACCGATTCTATGAGGGGGGAGGAAATAGTTGCTTGATTTCCTTCCCCTCACGGCGGCGGCGACAGAAGCACTGGTAGAGTATCGCATTCAAAACTAGTGACTTAATATCCTAACACCAACACTACACCTACATTACGCCATTACTTACTTACGCGAACACACACACACCGCTAGTCAGACCTGGGAACATTACTATAATCAATGACTTTTTTTAATCTTTTTTTTTTGTTTGGTTGCACTGACTCACTAACACACAGACTAGAGGCTACAATGGAGTTACTTTAGTGTGTCTTTTTGATGGGTCGCATACACATACACACACACCGAGGCGAGCAGCTCCTGCCTGGGAATTCACGGTTCATATTCATCGTTCACGGCCCAAATAAAATAAATTACAAGCGCATTGAACGAATATATTAGATAAAAAACTAAACGGAATATATATATGAAAAAAAAAAATATCAGAAAACAAGGATGAAAACGCGAAGGGAAGAAAAATCATATCGTTCCTATAAAAAAAAGGTTAAAAAAATTATGAGACTATGAAATTAATTAGAGGGAATGACCAATAACTTCCTTTTCTTTCGTTATTGTTCTTCCTTCCACCATTTACCCAATACTTAACTTTTAAAACATCTACTGATATTTTTTTTTATATACAAGAAGGGAGTCCGGCCAAGGGTAAAGCACACCCACTGAGGTGCCAGTCCCTAAAAACTTCCATACATTTTTTCCTTCTTACGGAACAAATCACCTCTCTTCTGTAGGTGATAAAATATGATATGTTGCTTTGCTCATCACTATTTTTCAAACGTCGTTCAAACACCAAAGTCAGAAAAAGAAAGAGTACACTTTTTTCTTCAGTTATATCTCTTTTTCTCCCTCCAAGTGATATGATTTACCTCGTGGCCTCATCAAGCGTCCTGCACACACACACTCACACACACACAAACTCCACAAACCCTACCACCACGAACCCAGTGCTTTCAACCCCACACCTTCGGAATGGATACTTGCGATGCGATACGAGTCAAAAGGAAAGAACTACAAGACCAGGAACGGCTACATTTGACTACACACTACACATCACACACGGGGGGAGGGGGGAGGAAGGCCATAGCTACACCTTCTACACTACCAATTACACTGTTACCGGGGTAGAGCTAACTAGAGTGACACAAAAATCCACATATAAACGTGTCCTATGACTTGAGAATCCACTTGCAAGGGCTACTTACTTACACACTAACTCATCCCTTTCCCAAACGAGTCAAAACACTTTTAAAAGGAATCCAATCCAACTCCCACTGGTTAGTCCTACGGTGGTGACAGGGACACGAGACACGACTCAAGGTGGTGTTAGTAGAACTCTGCTGTTAAAACCTACGAGGTGCTGCTGTTTATGCGCTGCTGCTGTTCCTGGCGGCTGGTGGGCGCTGACGGCACACACACACACGCTTTCCAGATTTGAGATGGTGGGTGATGAGAGGGTAGTAGGGCGCGGCGAACAGGTGTGGCCAGGTGTGTGTGTATACCCTAATGAGACACAGCTCGCCATTAAGGGGGAGGGGGTAATGGTACTGGGAGGCAAGGGTGTGTTGTGTGGTGCCCTAAACTTAAGGGAGAGAGTAGTGCAGTGTAAGTGTTAGGGGTGGGTTCGTCCAGGGATACACAGGACGAGGTGTGTGTGTGTGTGTGTGTGTGTGTGTGTGTGTCTGTGTAGTGTGTTACGCCGCCCTACACTTGGTCAGGAGCCGGCGTGTCTGAGTTTAGCATGATCTGGTTTGCTTCCGACCTGACGCCATTCCCCACAGACACCTGCTGGTCCCTCCACGGCGTCGTCAGAATCTTGATGCGCTGCGGGAGAAAATTAAATAAATGCAAGGTTGTGATGAAGACGGAAAAAGAAACATGAAATTAGATTATAAGGACAGGCATTATGGAAAGAATAGAGAGGAAATGAGGTATTGAGAAGGAATTAAGGGAGAGTAGGCAAGGGAACAAGGTGTGTGTGTATGTGTGTGTGTCAACTGTACACATAACAACAATAATAATAATAACGAGATAGGTTTATGAAGACAGAAATGGAAGGGGAAGCATGAGCAGATTATGGAAAGAATAGAGAGGAAAACAAAGAATGAAGAGGAATAAAGGAAAAAAAAAAAGACAAGAGAACAAGGTACTATGTGTATATGTGTCAAAACTGCACACGTACAGAATAAAAACACATTACAAATATTGACCACTCCAACATACCTGAGGGAAGGAGGCTGGTCCGGGGACTCTGATGATCTTGTAAATGGCGACGAAGGGAATCATGATCATGGAGGAGCCGGCCATCACCCAGCCAATCACGTCAGTCCACCACGGGTACTTCTCAGGGTCATCGGCAGAGAGTGGCTTGTACGCGATCAGACCGTACACTATGATCACCTGAAGGGCACGAGTCAGGGAGGGTAAGGACAGGTAAGTGGTGGGAAACAAAGGTAAAAAAAGGTATAGAAAATAGATGAGAATTGATAAAAAGGTATAGAAAATAGGGTGAAGGGAGGGAAATGAAAATTGATAAAAGGGTATGAAAATAGGAAAAGGGGGGAAAGGTAAGTGGTGGGAAACAAAGGTCAAAAAGGTATAGAAAACTTATGGAAATAAATAAAAAGGTATAAAAAATAAGGAAAATTCATGCTATAAGGACTAATAACATTTTTGGAAAGTCAGTGATCTAAAAAATAAGAAAATAAACAAAAATACGCATATGAATTGAAAGTGAATCCTCAGAAGGGGAAGGAATGTTCTAAATAATGAACAAATAATAACAAAAAAGATACAAAATGACGTGGAAATAAACTGAGAAAAGGAGAAACAGAGAAACAAAGCAATATTCTAAAGATTAACAAGAAAAAGGAGAAACATAAAGACAAAAAAGGACAATACTCTACAGATTAACACCAAAACCACACCCACCCACAAAAAAACTATTATAAACCCCACCACCTTTCCAGTAACCGATCAACGCAGACAATGAGGAAGTAAATTCTGTCTTGATCAATACAATAAATTTTGAGATGGAATGGGAGTAATAATTCTTCTTAATAGACAACATAAGGGGTGGGAAATGGAATGAGGAAGGTACTGAAGGGACTAAGGATGAGATACAAGGTGATAAAAGAGGTAAAAGACATAATAGGATAGAGTAGAAGAGTGAGGGAGAGGGAGAGGGAGAGGGAGAGGGAGAGGGAGAAGGAGAGGGAGAGGATATGGAGTGTGAAGCGATAAGGGAGAGCTGGATGGGTAAATAGGGATAGATAAGAGAAATCAATGGTTATAATAAGGGAAAATCACAACTAAGCAAAGGGAAGAGGAAACACAGAAGAGAGAGAGAGAGAGAGAGAGAGAGAGAGAGAGAGAGAGAGAGAGAGAGAGAGAGAGAGAGAGAGAGAGAGAGAGAGAGAGAGAGAGAGAGAGAGAGAGAAACCACAATAAAAAGTACAAAAACAAAAATAAGAACAACAAATGAAAACGAAGAAAAAGAAAAAAAAAACTGAAAAAATGGAAAAACAACAGAAAAAAAAAATAAATAAATAAAAATAAATAAATAAAATAAATAAATAAATAAATAACCACGAGGAAGACAAAACGCTACACAACTCACCCCAATGAATGCCGGGGCGAAGAATTTGAGGCAAGTTCTCCAATAGATACCCGGAGCGAAGCCAATCATCTCTCGAATATCATCTCTGAGACGGTCAATGCCTGGGGAAGGGGGAAGCTTTGTTACAAGACCACCTCCTGTACACACACCATTGTTACTGTTACCAGATCTCCGCAGGGTGCCATAAGAAGCTTGGAAAAAAGTCATAGGTAAAAAAAATGGAAGAAAAATTGTAGAAAGAGGGAAAAAATGCAGTGGAATTACTCTCTCTTGTTTGTATATTCAGATCACTTCCTATTCACGCTATTGTTACTGTTACCAGATCTCCGCAGGGTGTCATAAGAAGCTTGGAAAAAAAAGTAATAGGTAAAAAAATGGAAGAAAAATTGTAGAAAGAGGAAAAAATGCAGTTACTCTCTTTTGTTTGTATAATTAATCAGATCACCTCCTACGCACACACCATTGTTACTGTTACCAGATCTCCGCAGGGTGTCATAAGAAGCTTGGAAAAAAGTAATAGATTAAAAAATGGAAGAAAAATTGTAGAAAGAGGGGAAAAATGCATTGGGATTACTCTCTCTTGTTTGTATAATTAATCAGACCATCTCCTACACACGCCATTGTTACTGTTACCAGATCTCCACAGGGTGTCAGGGAAAGAAAGTAATAGATGAAAAAAAAATGACAGAAAGAAGGGAGGGAATAAAAAAAAAAATTCCCTGGGATTACCTTTTTTGCTTCTATAATCACGACTACCTTTTCTACAGACACCATTATCATTGTTACCAGGTTAGGTGTGAGTTAGATGATCGGAAAGAAAGTAATAGGTTAAAAAAAAAAATGGTAGAAAGAAGGGGGGAATGAAAAAAAAAATCTGGATCTCCTTATCTATTTCAATGAGCCTTTTTTTTTCAGTGACTTTTTTTTTTTTCAATGGGTCTCTTTTCAATGGGCATTTTTTTCAGTGGGTATTTTCGATAACCTTTTTTTCAGTGTGCCTTTTTTTTTTTTCTTTTGTTCAGTGTTTCTTTTTTTTTTTTTTTTTTTGTGTGTGTGTAAATGATCCTTTTTTCAGTCTTTGCTGTTTTCCTTCATACAAAAAATTAAAAGACAAAAAAAGCTTCCCTGTCTTGCATCCACCTCCTTCCCTCCTCCTCCTCCTCCACCCCACACACACACACCCACAGAGGAAAAGTACCACAGGGGGAAGATTAAGGGAGAGAAATAAGGCTACTGCAGTGATCCCCTTCTCTCCCTTACCCTCTCCCTAACTCCCCCTCACTCCCCCCCTCCCTCCCCCCTCCCTCTCTCACTCTCCCACCCTCCCTCCCCAACCTCACGCTCTCTGTATGCCGAAGGGTTCTTTTATAAACTACTTAATGACGGAGGTCTGAGGGAGGTGGACGCCATTATTTTGCTCATATTACCCCAGCAGACCTAACCCCTCCCCCCCCTCTTCCCCCTCTTCCTCCTCTTCCTTCCTCTTCCTCCTCTTCTTCCCCATGTGTCACTCCCCTAAATCCGCCACGCCATTACTCTCTCTCTCTCTCTCTCTCTCTCTCTCTCTCTCTGCAATGGAGATTCTGAAACACTTATTCTTTTTTTTTTTCATCTTGAAGGAGGAGGAGGAGGAGGAGGAGGAAGAGGAAGAAGAGAAGGAAGGAAGGTCTTGCTTGCTTGAAATTTTGTGTTTTTGTTATTTTTTTTATTCATTTTCAGTTTTTTTTTCTTTTTAGTTAAGTTTCCCCCTCTCTCTCCTTGTCTTGCCCTTCCCTTTGAACTATTGTCCTTGTGTGTCAGACTGTCTCTCACACGCACGCACACACACACACACACACACACACACACACACACACACACACACACACACACACACACACACACACACACTTTCCTTTCACTCTATGGCTTATTCTTGCGTTTCCATCTATAACACACTCTCTTACAAACCTTTGTGATTTTTCTTTTAATGAATTTTTAGAGGTTAGTGTGTATTAGTTGCTTTGAGGGAAAATATGTATGTTTTTTTTCATCAAATCTGTATTTTTATAGATGAAATGAGTTGAAAGTAAGTAATCTCTATCTATCTATGTATGTATCTATCTGTTTATTCATCCATCCATCTATCTATCTATTTATCTTATTCTCATTCTACATCACGAAAAATATCACGCCTTGTAGTTCTCTCATTCTATCTATCCATCCATCTGTCTATATATCACTCACCGTAGATCCAGGACACCGCTATAGCCTCGCAGAACACGGCAAACAGGATGGAGTAACCCGCGGCGTATCTATCCAGCACAGTGAACACGTAGAAGCCGCCCTGGGTACAGCACGCCAGACCCACGAAGAAGTCCACGGAGAACAGGATGGCCACGAAGGTCTTGCGGTTCCTGCCGATGATGGGGAACTCGTCGCTCAGGGCCGTGATCACCGCCTCTGACCCGCCGAACTGCAAGAAGTGGCCGCGGTGAGTGGGTGGGAACGAGAAGGGAAATGAAAGGTGAAGGCGTGAGATTTTGCGTGATGTAGAGTGAGAAGAAGCTAAACTGAAGAGGGGACTGAAAGCTGCTGGTGATAAAGTAATGAAGTAAGTAATGAAGGGGGGAAAGGGGATTAACTAAATAGAATGAGAGAACTGTAAGGCATAAGATTTTGCTTAACGGAGAATGAGGATGAGAATAAGCTAGACTGAAGAGAAAGACTGAACTGGAAAATTTTGGTAATGAGTAATGAAGGGTGGAAAAAAGGAAAATAAACTAAAGAGAGTGAGTGAACTATAAGATGATGCTGATGTACATATAACGAAGGGCGAAGAAAAAGGAAATTAACTAAAGAGAATAAGCGAAGTACAAGACATAAGATAACAAGTAACGAACGGTGAAGAAAAACAAACTAAACTAAAAACAATAATCTACCAAAATGTAAAACACAAGAAAAAAATGAACAAAACAAATAAACCTGAACACCTCAACACCTCCCTCTCTCCCTCTCCCTCTCTCTCCCTACACGCACCGAGGAGTCGAGGCCCAGAGTGAGGAGCATCATGAAGAATATAATGGCCCAGAAGGTAGAGCCTGGCATGGTGGCGATGGCTTCAGGGTACACCACGAACACCAGGCCCGGCCCCTCCTCCACCACCTCGTTGATGGGCTTGCCGCTCTTGTTGCTCATGTACCCCAGCACTGAGAAGATCACGAAGCCGGAGACAAAACTCGTGCAGCAGTTGATGAGACTCGTGGCCATGGCGTCTCTGGAATGGAGGGAGATAGTGAAGTAAAGGCTTGACACACAGATACTCTTATTTTATCTATTGGAGTATGAAAAAAGTGAGTGAGGGGTTTAAGGGGTGAGATACAGAAGGGCTGGTGGTTTAAGGTAAGTGTCGCATGATGGCGTCTCTGGAATGGAGGGAGATAGTGAGGTAAAGGCTTGACACACAGATACTCTTATTTTATCTATTGGAGTGTGAAAACAGTGAGTGAGGGGTTTAGAGGGTGAGATACAGAAGGGTTGGTTGTTTAAGGTAAGTTTCGCATGATGGCGTCTCTGGAATGGAGTGAGGTAGTGAAGTAAAGGCTTGACAGACATCGTTTTTATGTTTTATATTTACTGGGGTAAAAAATAGTGAGTGATGAGTTTAAGGGGTGAAGCAGATAAGGATTGGTTGTTTAAAGTGAGTTGTCTCTTGGATGGAGCGAGGTAGTGAAGTAGAGACAAGCTTTTTTGTATATTATTTTACCTATAGCGGTAAAAAAAAAAAGGAGTTGCAATGCGTATAGAGGATGGGGCAGGTAAGGATTGAGTGCAGAAGGTAAGGTTTGTGGCCACGGCGTCTCAGTGGTGGAGCGAGTCAGTGATGTAGAGAAAGGCTTGTTAAATTAATCTATTGGGAGTAAAGAAAGTGAGTGAGTGAGGTACAGGGGGTGAGGCAGGCAGGTGACACTGACTTGTACACATTGTTGTGGAACTTGTTGTAGGAGGCGAAGGCGAGGAGGACACCGAACCCTGGGCCCAGACTGAAGAAGATCTGCGTAGCGGCATCCACCCACACCTGTTGAACGAACAAACACACATACATACACCTGCCTTACTCCGTCCTTCCCTACAATATCTTTTTTTTTTTTTTTTTTTTTTTGTAAGAAGGGAGCTATTCCGGTCAAGGGCAAAATAAAAGATGGTGCAAAAGAGCTCACTAAATGGCAGTCCTTAAAAAGTCAGATAGAAAATTATCTTTCTTTCTACTACTCCTTTCCATCGTTCTCTTCCACTCTACTCTTTTCCACCACATTTTTCATCCCACTCCCTATCGTTCCACTATTTCCTCCCCCACCTGCTGAGCTTCACCTGTTGAACACACGCACACACACACCTGAGGGACACACCTGTTGAGTCAGATAGACACTTAATTGCACGACAGGTAGGTGTGCACGATGGCAGGGAGACACGTGGACAGGTGGACAGAAAATCGTTCTTCTCCAATATACTGACTTGGTGAACCGATATTGTAAGTTCGCTCCTCTCATTTGTTTCGCACGGAAGTGACGTAAATTCGCATCTAAATCAGGAAATATTAAATAAGTAGATAATAATAATAATAAGGTAACACTTGATTAAACTCTTTTTTTTTTTTTCTTAAGATCATTTATCTATACTTGTTCAGGTTCTATATTACTAACTTCCTATGAATTGACTTTATTTAGAAGAGAGATTTCAAGACATTTGTTCCTTATATTTTGGCTAACACTTTTAACCTGTAAGGGGACTGGTAAGTGAGTGGGCTTCTTATTTGCATTGCTTTTGTTGTTATTGGCCAGCTTCTCTCCCCCCCCTTAATTAAAAAAAAAAAAACTCTTCAAGATCTTTAAGGGGACTACAAATTACTGTTTCTTTATTATCTTATGTTTCTCTTGGCCAGTTTTACCCATTTACATTAAACAAAGCATAGTTATAGAGTTCAGTAAGTCAATAAGTGTTCATTGTTTCCATCAATTGACAATTAATAGATATATTTCTCACAGTACTGTTAGTTGGATTTCCTTCTCTTTCCTTCTTTTCTCTTTCCTTTCTCTTTCCTTCTCTTTCCTTCTCTTTCTGTGGAGGTTCACCAGCGAGAGTTTAGTACATATATGAAAGGGAGGCAGGTTTTCTTTACCTTTATTTGTTTACTCCTATTTTTTTTTCGCTGTGTATTAATCTGTTTATGAACTGAAAACATGCAAAAATCTTTTATTCTTATTTACAATCCACATTTGTTTTTAAAGCGTATAGTTACGATGGCAATATTCCCCCCAAAATAAATAAATAGAGGGGAAAAAGTGACAAAGTTTTCTCCCTCTAATACACAATGTACCCAAGTATTATAACTCCCCCTAAAAATATACAAACAAAACAAATAAAGAAAAAAAAACAGACAAACATGCTTTTTTTTCTTACATAATGTTCTCGTACTTGTCACATTTTCATCCCAACTACCAAGAATAAAAAAATAAAAAAAAGAGAGAAAAGGAAACCGTCAAGTTGGCACCCCTGCTCCCCAGTAGTTGGCACCCCTGCACAATTTCCCGGCCAGAAGGTGTGAGCGTGGCGGGGGGCGGCGGCCCTTATGCCAATACAACATCTCTCCCCTTTCCAATAAAAATTTCCAGAAACTTTCGTTGCTTCTCTTCTTTCCCAAGCTTCTTCCTGCCTCCCTCCTCCTCCTCCTCCTCCTCCTCCTTCTCCAAGCGCTCTCGTACTCAGGAGGAGGAGGAGGAGGAGGAGGAAGAGGAGGAGGAGTAGGAAGAGGAGGAGCAAGAGGAGGAGGAGGAGGAGG
>CM035193.1:15841825-15856982 GCA_020233015.1 Callinectes sapidus
ATCCTTTCTCTCTCTCTCTCTCTCTCTCTCTCTCTCTCTCTCTCTCTCTCTCTCTCTCTCTCTCTCTCTCTCTCTCTCTCTCTCTCTCTCACACACACACACACACACACACACACCCACACGACATTCAACAAACAACTCTCACCTTTACACAAGAACGATATAACAACACAGGTAATAGACCTCAGGGCAGGGTTTCCTCCCCCTCCCCGATAGGGTAAGAGCAATCAGTGACCCAGTCTTGTCCTTTATTAGTGACGCGGCCTTGCCCTCTGCTTAAACACGTACGCACGCACACACACACACACACACACACACACACACACACACACACACACACACACACACACACACACACACTGTTAATTACTGCCATCGAAATCTAAATGTTGAGAATTGTGCGCGTTATGATTGATAATTTCTTGATTACTTAGTTTTTGCTTCATTTCAATGGTGTGAATAAGCCGCTGGCAGCCCAGCAGCCCCCAGCAACCCTGCAACCCCATAGCCCCACAGTCCCGTAGCCCTGCAGCCCCACAGCCCCACAGCCCCACAGTCCCGCAGCCCCACAGCCCTACAGCCTGCCCTCTTCACCCGGGAGACGTCAGCCGGCGACCAGGCAGGTGGTGTCGCGCCTTAATTAATTCCTGCCGGAACTGGAGCAAAGGACGGATGAAAAAGCTGTTATCATTGTGCGCCAGCAGCACTGTGTTGGTTGGCACACCTGCTGGCACGCCAATTAAAGTTAATTAAGCAAATCAGATAAAAAACAACAACACGCTGGTGTCCCAGGAAGCGAGGCTGCCAAACCTGCAATAACAGTGTGGAGGCATTAGTATCAGGAGCCACTTACCTGGGGGCTCCTGCAGAGCACTCAGGTGTGCGGGGACGCGGGGTGGGCGGCGCCCCAAGGGGCCGTGGTGAGGAAGGGCAGCAGCAGGCAACCCGCGCCCATCCTCACCAGCTGGACGCCCGCCCCGCCTCCCGCCGCCCGCCCTGGCAGTCTCCACTGCAGCTCCTCGTGCGGGCAGGGCACGACGCGGCGCTCAGGAGTGGTAGCAGGGATTGGAGGGGCTGGTGCTGCAGGGTTCGGGGCGCGGGGAACAGCAGGGGTGGGGGACCACCAGGGCCACCACCTTCCACAGCGCGAGTAGCAGGGAGAAGCTGGAGTCGCACTGTCCCATCCACAGGCAGCCGAGGGCAGAGGTCCACTAGCACTCAGAGTATCTCGGTCTCTGGCCCGCGCCCGCCCCGCCCACCCCCGCCACTCCCCGATCAGCCTCTTGAGGCTCTCGCCCCGCCCATAGCAGCTCTCCTGCCAGAGAGCGAGCAGCTGGCTTTCCCGCCCAGCAGGGTTCTGCGTGCTGAGTGGGTCCTTGCAGCCTGCCCGTCCCGCCCCATCCAGCCCCGCCCACCATTCCCGGCTTCCTCAAGGGAGCGGCGACGCCCTTTCTACCCGCCTACTTTCCAAGCATGACATTCTCGGCCACGAAAAATTTCCCTTTTCTACCCTCCCTAACTCCCCTGAGACTTGCTCCAGCAGCGATCAGTCTCCAGCCTCTCCTCTCCTCCCTCAACCTGTTTCCATCTCTCTTTTTCCTCTCTTCACCTTCACCATCATTTCCCTCACTTCATTCTGACGTCTGATTCCCCCCTCCCCCCTTTACTTCCGATCCCCTCCCCCCCTCTTTCTCTTTCTCTCTCTTGGCCTCTGAATTAAGACAGTGCCCTAGTTCTCTGCTCTCTCATTCCTTCCTTTTTTCTATCTCTCCCATGTTCCCTCTCACCTTTCATTCTCAGAACATGGGAATTGTCCCGCTCTGTTGCCCCACCACTCCCCCACGGCCTTCTGGGGATTGCTTGGGTCTCCATCTGACGAAGTGCCGAGAATCTCCCCATGGACAATGTAGAGCTGTCGAAGAAAATGAAATGCTGTAGCAGTCTCCGGTAATGAGAAATGAGATGGATACAAAATTATGACTATGCCAGTAAATCAAGAATGCATTTTTTTTTATCCAAATGATCCTCCTGCTCCGAAGCTTCATTACCCCAGCATTATGGGTTCACACTGGCGCAATTGGTTTTGCCGTTAATGAGAGAGAGAGAGAGAGAGAGAGAGAGAGAGAGAGAGAGAGAGAGAGAGAGAGAGAGAGAGAGAGAGAGAGAGAGAGAGAGAGAGAATGTATCAATGAATTGATGAGAAAAGCAATTACTTGACACCCTCACTATATTCCAGAAGAGCGACGCCAAAAACACAAGGACAGGACAACAAACACACGAGTGAATTAATACCAAAGTCAATTAGCGTGTGCCATCCCTCGCCTTCCCTTAAGCTGGTATTACACAGGGAGAGAGTTTCCTTCATAAAGCTGCCGTTCCTTCGATACAAATTTGGCCAAAAGGAAAGTGCAGTACGTGTCTCGTTACAAAGGCTGCATATTATATTTGAAATACATCTTAAGCACCACCAATCATCCCTCTCCATTTTCCACGCAGTAATGGGAGTCCTGTCACTCATGAAAATAGACACCATTGCCTCTTCTTGCCTCTATCACACTAGTCATTCCACTCATAGTGCCTCCATTAATAAAAGTTCAGAAAATAACCAATGAAAATAGATAAAAAGTTTTAGTCAGAATTACTGGAATCTCATCCTTTCATGTTGAGATTCGGAGCGAGTTAAGGTCATGGGGTTGTCGTGCAGAATGTGAAACTTTCCTATGGCTTATATACTTCTAAAAAAGGTTGAAAGTAATTCATTTTATTTATCGCTTCAACACTTTGAGATTGCGATCAACCAATCTCTGTTAGCGAGCGAATCATGGATCATGGCTATCGCTCATTCACAAGAGGAAATATTGGAGTGAAATTCTAACAGATTTCTTGTAATTCTTGATTCTTTAAAGGAAACAAAGTTTGAAGCCAAATGATTGTTCTCTTCAGCTCAAACCCATGTCCTGGTCACTTCAGCACGCCACTAATAAAGTGAAACCTACACAAAGATTTTAGGTTTCTGTAGCAACACGCCAGCTTTGTGTAAGATCAAGTTAAAGACACTTTTAGTTATCTTATGTCTTGTTTATTGAAGTTAATAAATCACTTGAATTCAAGCAATAAAAAAGCATACATTCATCTAAAGATTGTTAGATGCAATAATAGTGATATCTATCTATTACTACTCGCTTCACAAAGTTGACATACATTGTCCCCCAAAATATGCTCATCGTAATATGAGTACCATTTATTTCATTATATTCCTGTGCCGCTTTTTTAGTCATAACATTTTTGCTACTTAATGCTTCTTCATTAAGTTTACAGTACTATAAATTAATAAAACCAAATTTCATGAAGAAAACATTATTTTTCCTTGGTCTCTATTTATATGCTATGCTACCTCAGTCGACCTCTCCACATATCTTTTTATTTATATGCATATCCACATTATTACTCTATTGCTCTATTGATTAAGATTAGCAGTGATGGGCTACAATTCAATATGTTTTCTTTTGCAAGCAATGAAATTTGTTCCACATCATCTGAAACAATACTTATCACAACATTTGATCAAGTCAGCTATCCATCAAACAAATTATTTTCCCAGAAAACCTGACTATGACAATAAATAAAACTAGAAATTAAGTCATTGCACTACCTAACGCCTTACCCTTATATGCATCAGAATCAGCAGCCTTTATCAAGAGGTACAGGTTGGATCAGGAGTGAAAGGAAAGTAAAACAAGTGATGTATAAAAAAACTTTAATTCCATCGACAGAAGCGTACAAACCAAGTCTCTTCCAGGGCTTGGTGCGAGGCTGGCACCATTGTTTCAGCAACCACAGTGCTCGGTAATCATAAACATGTATTTAATGGTATACAATATAACATACACCTTACTATATACACAGCCAAATGAATGGGACAGAGGTTGAGGGCAGCAAATCTCGGGTCACAAGGAGTGAACAGCGAACGTGTGAAGGGTGTGGATTTCAAAGTGAAGGATGTTTTTGAGGGGAAAGTAAAAGTAACTGAAAGGACCAGAGTAAGGCGTCAGGATATAGGGAACATGAACAGTCTCTGTGTTTTAGACAAGGGGATGGAAAATAATATTTTACTCTTTGTTTTGAATAATGACCTTTTTATAGTTCACACAGCCCCAAACACAATTAATATTACTTTCATATATTGATTTACTTATACAATGAGACCATTTCCGTACCCGAGTGTAACTGACACCTCAATGCATTCATAAATACACAACAATCATTCACAGCGCAACAGACGATATGATCCTTGAGAGGATTATAATTCTGAAGCTTACAGGTTAGCAGGAGCCTCCCTCCGTTTGGGGACTAACCAGTCATCTAATCTCATTTTTATGCCGTAAATATCATGATAAATCTTGACTAGGTCCTGGGGCTTGTCTGCCTCACTACCTAAGTTTGCAGAACTTTCACCAAAAGAGCTCGTCTCGTGAACTGGGCCAGAGGACGAATGGAATTGATTGGGATGTTGGGAATCAAACATGCGGGTGTGAGGATGGAAAGGAAAAGGTGAGGCGTTGGTTGGCCCACCTGCAGGCTCAGGTGGGCCTACTTCAAAAAACTGCGAAGTTCCGTGAGCATGACGGGCATTACTGAATGACAATTCTTTACCAGTGTTGAGTGGTACGCCAGAAGAACCACTTCCATGGCCTACATTTGTTGAGAGGCTGAAAGTGCTGGATACTGGCGGACCTTGAAGCGGCACCTCTGAGGCATCAAGAGCACCTCTTCCATTGAAAGATGATGATCCGCCAAATCCACTATTGAGAGGTACTCCTCCTTCAAATCCGAACCCTCCAGAGCTCTGTCCAAAATCACCAGATGATCCAACAGCACCAGAAAAACCAAAATCAGGGCTCATAGGCTTTCCATTGTCATCAGAGTCTAACACGGATAAAGGAACTTCTCCATTAAATCCAGAGCTTGAGAGTCCAAAGCCAGAGAATGAATCATCAAAGCCTGGTCTTCCACCATTATTATCATCATGTGATGAAAATCCTGGAAGCGACACTCCTAATCCGCCACTAACACCAGGTTCTGTTGCTGGCCCTCCAGGTCCAGAGGCACCAAATCCAGCGCTGGAATCAAACCCAGGGCTTCCATTGGTATCATCATCAAGCGATCCAAACCCTTGAAGTGACACTCCTGAACCAATGCTGGCACCAGGTCCTGTTGCTGATACTCCAGGTCCAGAGGCACCAAAGCCAGTAGTGAAGTCAAACCCTGGGCTTACAGGAGCATTGTCGTCAGGTGATCCAAATCCTGGAAGTGATACTCCTGATCCGCCACTAACACCAGGTTCTGTTGCTGGCCCTCCAGGTCCAGAGGCACCAAATCCAGCGCTGGAATCAAACCCAGGGCTTCCATTGGTATCATCATCAAGCGATCCAAACCCTTGAAGTGACACTCCTGAGCCAATGCTGGCACCAGGTCCTGTTGCTGATACTCCAGGTCCAGAGGCACCAAAGCCAGTAGTGAAGTCAAACCCTGGGCTTACATGAGCATTGTCGTCAGGTGATCCAAATCCTGGAAGTGATACTCCTGATCCGGCACCTACTCCAGGTCTTGTTCCCTGTGGTTCAGGTCCAGAAGTCCCAAACCCAGTAGTCAGTTTAAACCCTGGGCCTCCAGCAGCATCGTCATCGGTTGATCCAAATCCCGGCAGTGATACTCCTGCCCCACCACCTATGGCTGGTCCTGTTCCTGGTAGTCCAGGTTCAGAGGCACCAAATCCACTGGCAGAGTCAAATCCTGGGCTTCCAGCAGTATCATCATCGAGTGATCCAAACCCTGGAAGCGATACTCCAGCTCCTCCACCGATGCCAGGTCCTGTTGCTGCTAGTCCAGGTCCAGAGGCACCAAATCCAGAGGTGAAGTCAATCGCAGGACTTACAGCAGCATCGTCATCAGGTGATCCAAACCCTGGAAGTGACACTCCTGCTCCTGTACCACTGATACCAGGTCCTGTTGCCTGTAGTCCAGGTCCAGAGGCATCAAATCCAGTGGGTGTATCACCAAAGCCTGTTATTCCAGTTGCTGCATCATCTACTGATGTTGATTCAGGGAGAGAGGGACTGGGAAGAGGTACTCCACCTGCCCCTGGTGTTAAGGGGCTGGAAAAAGAGACTCCCGGAGGTTCTGGAGGTCCAGAAGCAGTGTCATCATCACTGAAAGTCACTGATGGTGTTGGTTCTGGTGCAAATGGGCTTGGAAGAGACACTCCACCAGCATCTGGTCCAATAGGTATGGAAAAGGAGACTCCAGGTACACCAGGAAGTCCGATACCATCCCCAGCTACTGCAGTGTCGTCATCTCCGAAAAAGCCTGGGCCAGATGGTGTTGCTGCTGGTTCAGAAGGGGTGGGAAGAGACACTCCACCAGTTCCTGGTCCAATAGGGATGGAAAGGGAAACTCCACTTGCTCCAACATCAGCTGTTCCAGATGCTACAGTGTCATCATCGCCGAAGAAACCTGGCCCTGACGGTGCTGTCTCAGGTCCCGAGGGGCTGGGAAGAGGAACTCCACCGGGTCTTACACCAGGTACTTCAGGAAGTCCAACACCGGAAGCTCCTTTGAAACCTACAGATTCATCATGAAAGAGTCCAGTGTCTGAGGGTGCTGGCCCAGGCCCAGGTTGGGAAAGTGAAACTACAGCGTCATCATCTCCAAAAAAACCTGGCCCAGATGGTGGCCCCGGTGGTCCAGAGGGACTAGGAAGGGGCACCCCACCTGACGGTGGTCCTGCAGGGCTGGAAAGGGAGACTCCAGGTGCTCCAGGAAGTCCAACGCCCCCACCAGCTACAAAGGCGTCATCATCGCCAAAAAAACCTGGCCCAGATGGTGGCTCCGGTGGTCCAGAGGGGCTGGGAAGGGGCACCCCACCTGACGGTGGTCCTGCAGGGCTGGAGAGGGACACTCCGGGTGCTCCTCCAGGAAGTCCAACGCCACCACCAGCTCCTAAGGCGTCATCATCGCCAAAAAAACCTGGCCCAGATGGAGGCCCTGGGGGTCCAGAGGGGCTGGGAAGGGGCACCCCACCTGATGGTGGTCCTGCAGGGCTGGAGAGGGAGACTCCGGGTGCTCCAGGAAGTCCAACGCCCCCACCAGCTACAAAGGCGTCATCATCGCCAAAAAAACCTGGCCCAGATGGTGGCCCCGGTGGTCCAGAGGGACTAGGAAGGGGCACCCCACCTGATGGTGGTCCTGCAGGGCTGGAGAGGGAGACTCCGGGTGCTCCAGGAAGTCCAACGCCCCCACCAGCTACAAAAGCGTCATCATCGCCAAAAAAACCTGGCCCAGATGGTGGTGGTCCAGAGGGACTGGGAAGGGGCACCCCACCTGATGGTGGTCCTGCAGGGCTGGAGAGGGAGACTCCGGGTGCTCCAGGAAGTCCAACGCCCCCACCAGCTACAAAAGCGTCATCATCGCCAAAAAAACCTGGCCCAGATGGTGGCCCCGGTGGTCCAGAGGGACTGGGAAGGGGCACCCCACCTGACGGTGGTCCTGCAGGGCTGGAGAGGGAGACTCCGGGTGCTCCAGGAAGTCCAACGCCACCACCAGCTCCAAAGGCGTCATCATCGCCAAAAAAACCTGGCCCAGATGGTGGCCCCGGTGGTCCAGAGGGACTGGGAAGGGGCACCCCACCTGATGGTGGTCCTACAGGGCTGGAGAGGGAGACTCCGGGTGCTCCAGGAAGTCCGACACCACCATCTGCTCCAATAACAACGGTGTCATCCCCCAGAAAGCCTGGCCCTGATGGTGACTCTGGCTGTCCAGAGGGGCTGGGAAGAGGTACTCCACCAGTCATGGGTCTTGATGGGCTTGAGAAGGAATCTCCAGGTGTTTCAAAACCCGGAAGTCCAACACCACCACTTCCACCAACCACTACAGTGTCATCATCCCTGGATAGACCTGGTCTAGATGGCTTTGCTCCTGGTCCAGAGGGGCTGGGAAGGGGAACTCCACCAGTAGGCTGTCCTGAGGGGATGGAAAAAGAGACTCCTCCGCTTCCAGCTCCGGATTGTGTGGGAAGAGGAACACCCATTGTTCCCCCACTGAAAGCTACAACTTCCTCACCTTCGTCAAAAAAACCTGGACGAGATGGCTTTGCCCCAGGTCCAGAGGGGCTGGGAAGAGGAACCCCACCAGTAGGTGTTCCTGAAGGGATAGAAAAAGGATCTCTTCCACTTCCAGCCCCTGTCTGCGTGGGAAGGGGGACACCAGCTGTTCCACTACTATCATGAGGAGGAGGCAGAGGAACACCTAGTGAAAAGCCTGGAGACCCTTGAAATGGCGATCGGTCACGATGGGGATCTGGCAACGCCACTCCTATCCCTCCAAATGGGATGGTCACTTTATAAGTCTTATCAGTAGGAGACAATGGAACACCAGGAGACCCAGAAGACGATGGAGACACTGGAGGTAATGGCACACCATGAGACCCAGTAGACGATGGAGGTCCTGAAGGCAATGGGACACCAGGAGACCCAGAAGACAGATGGACACCATGGGACACTGGAGGCAATGGGACACCGGGGGACACAGGTAGTGGAGCCACTGGTGGACGGTTAGCGACTTCCTTATGTATTTGAGAATGTTGTATCTTCAGCCGGTGTACGTCTTCAGTGTCGGCTGGATGGATGCCTGAGGAGCCAACCAATCGGTATCCCCCGTCATCAGCTACATACTGAACTTTGATTTCCTGACCGTTGGGAGCAGTCCAACCAAATTTGCCATTCATTGTTCCATCTGTGTTTACTGTCTGGTGTTGATACTGGTCGACAAGCTGGTAGCCCCATCGCTGACTGCCTTGACCGTCAATAAAGTTGTAACGTTTTCCTAATAGGGCATCGTCCAATTCTAGTCGTTCTTCACTACTCTCGTCACCCTTCACAGTCAACAAGTTTTTACTAAGATATATTGCCAAGTCGTCGTCATCATCATCTTCATAAGGATTATCTTCGTCGAGTTCTTCACTAGATGAAGCAGTGGCGATCATGTATGGGTTACTGAGGGACGGACCAAAGTTTGAAGAAGCGGAACCCATAGGACCAGGAGTAGGAGGAATTGCCGGTTGTGGAATAAACAGTTGCTGAGGAGAAACTGGAGAGAAACCATCAGGGTGATATCTTCTTCCAAGGTTCATAAAGCGGAAATCATCCTCATCAATTTCAAATGAATCGTCATCTCCCACCACGAAGTATTGAGAAGAGAATCCTTGGGAACCTGAAGTGCCGCCGGCAGGGACTGAGCTGCTACCCAAAGTTACTTCTAAGCTCTCTCTCTCCAAACTGAAACGGTCGCCTCCATGTTGGCCAGGATGAGATGGAACTTCTCTGCTGTTATCATTATTTTCTAAACTGTCTACCCGAACTTGAAAGTGTTGCTGCCCCCTTAGGATGCCTTGGGGAGCTTCTGCAAAGTATCTGCTGGAGCCTCCGTTTCTCCTGGTACCGACTCCGGCAGAGAAGTGACCCAGCACTCGAGCAGTATCCTCAAGGCTGAGGTCTTCAGTCGTTGGCCATCGCCGTCGCCACATTTGTAACAACACCTGCAAGATGAATGCAATCAATTATTCGTTGAAAAATAAGACAATATAGTTGTAGCTACTCAAAAATTTATATGACACTCCCCCCCCCCCCTCTCTCTCTCTCTCCACACACACACACACACACACACACACACACACATATGCTCGCTCGCTCGCGCGCGCGCGCGCGCGCGCACACACACACACACACACACACACACACACACACACACACACACACACACACACACACACACACACAGTCTCATGAAACTGGAAAAAAAAGGGAAAAAAATAAAGAAAATCTGCCTGGCATGGGATGTTAATGAGCCGTGGGGACACTTCCACATACAGGTTGTTTTTTTTTTAGTCAGGATACAATTCTCCGTGGTGTGTCCCTATGTGGAGTTTCGATTCTTAAGTTCCAGCTGAATTAACCAATTGTTGTCTGGAAGGAAACTGATAACATATGATGTTATCTCACGTAATGATGTCAGTTCTAGCAGCCGGTGTGTTTATAGTAAAGATGATACGTACACATGCCAGTAATCCTGCCACGAAAGAAGGAATTAGAAGAGAATATAAACAACGCTTTCACAATGTTATCATTCCAGAGGTGGAAGTAGAGCAACAACTTTCCAGTTTTTATTAAAGTTAGCCATTCTTCGCAGGTCAGGCTTCACAGAAAATGGTGAAGGTCACGGTAAGGGTGACGATTGTAAAAACTAACTTGCTCACTCTCCTCTAGCGCAAGTGACCCAGTTGTGTGGTGAAGATGACTCAGTTGGCTGGAGTAATAATCACAGTATTGACAAGGTGATGGTGCAAGATTATGATTCATTACCGGCGGTGATAGACTGTGCCTGCGACGCTGTGTCTACTTCCTCCTACCCCACTACACTTGAATACCCGTGTATGTCATCACGGTAATGCTGTCATTGTCTTTTTTATGTATGCATACTAAAGAAGTGATAAATTATTGGCTTCCGGAACTCAAGGTCACTCATACAACGAGGCGTATATAATTAAGAAGATAGAAAAAACAAAAAAACAAAACAAAGGTGACAACTCTGCGTCATAAACCTTCCATGAGTTTCCTGGAATGCGTCTGTCCTGGAAACAGCTTACGGGGCCACTCAGAGGAACGGACACCGGCCATCCTGACCTTTCGCGGCGGCCTTGAGGGAGGGTTCACGGTCCACGCTTGCCTTACAGCTTCCTTACCACACTGCTTGGGGATGCTACTTCAGTGTGTCAGGCAGTGCTGGTGCTAAGAACTGACTGACTGACAGAAGTGATTGGTTGTCTGACGGAAGTTTTTTTTTTTTTTTTTTTATGTAAGGAGAGAGTTAATCCGGTCAAGAGTGAAACAAAATATGGTCGGATAGAAAATTAGTTTTCTTCTTCATAAACAAACAAGACTAACTGTGGAAAAAAAATAATAGAATAGAATAGAATAGAATAAATATGAAGATGCGTCCGAGTACTAAAAGGATTAAGAATAACACCCAGACTCTTAAGACAAAAGACCGAAATTAATACGAACTTCAGCAGTCACGTTTGACAAGTTTCCCGTGTGTGGCGTCCCTGTGTTTGTGCGTGAGCTTTTATCGTCGAGGGGAGTAATGAGCCACGACAAATACGTGCATGAAGCAATGAAGTAGCAGGTAAGGCAGAGCACACCGCCTTGCCCACAGCTCTTCACCTCCAGGACCGTTATACACCTTTTTTTCAATCACTTGTCGCAGCGTAATTGTTTTGTCGGCAGTATTATTATTGTCTATTACGAAAAACACGTCTCCTCCCCTTTTTCCTCCTCTTCCTCCACATACGCACTGAACAATATCCTCATAATGGGAAAGAGATAAGGACACGAGATAAGACACATACACACATACATACACAGACAATAGAAGACTTCCTCTTGGATAAGACGAACAACAGTGCAAATTGTAATAGACAAACAAAGGAGCGAGATAATGGCGGAAATATTTAGGAAGGTGGAATATACTTGTCACAATGAAGCGGAAGCTGAGACAAGTAACTCTATACATATGCGTGTGAGTGTATCTGTCCTCGTAACCCCAAGCGTGCATACATAAACATACATAGAGACACAAAAGTAAAGTCATTAACAATAAAATAAGATAAAAAGAAAGCGTAGATAGGAAAGCTAAACAAAGTAGAAAAACAGTAAGGAAGGAAGGAAGGAAAAGAAAGATAGGAAAGGGAGGAGTGTCCGCTTCTCCCTGGAGGTAAGGAGGGGCGACGTGGGAGGAGCACAGGAGTGGGGACACGGAGGGAAAAGGGAGGGGGAGGAGCGAGGAGGACAAGAATACACGAGGCGAACTAGTTTTTTGGCAGGTCTTTTTTTTTTCTCTCCTCAAGTTGTTGGTCATCGTCTTCTTGAATGTTCAAATGTCACTCCCACCACTACCCGTCCCTTGCTCCTCCTGTCAAACCGTTCTCCACCTCCCTCTCCCTCTCCCTCTCTCACCCCTTCACTCCCCTGTCACTTGCCATTTACTCTACGCCGTTGAATAGTGACAAAAAGAAGCGCTAGATGGAGTGAGATATGGAGAGAGGGTTAAGTAATGGATTGACATTTGCGAAGTGTGAAAGTATATGTAGGTACTGTGTAGTGTACAGAGGGATGGAGAATGAAGAGTAGTTGGTTGAAGAAAATGGGTTATATGGTGATATCTGTTATGGTGAGGGATAATGGACAACGGAGTGTAGATATGGATAGATGTGTGTGAAAGTAGATGTAGGTACTTTATAGTGTATAGAGGGATGAAGAATGGGGAGAAGTTGAAGAAAATGGGTTATATGGTGACAGCTGTTATGGTGAGGGATAATGGACAACGGAGTGTAGGTGTGGGTGGGGTAGAGGTGAAGGTCAGGAGACGTGAGGGAGAAGGAAGGCTATAGGGACAGGAAGACGAGTCGTGGGGGGAGGAAAGAAACTACGTAACCACAAGTAAGAGGAGAGAAAGACATGGAGGAGACAGAACAAGAGGAGACATAAAGAAAACTGCAAGGTTTGGAAGATTTAGAAGGTTGAGGGTAGAGTTCTTAAGGATTTCCGTCTGTCTGTTACTCGTATAAATAGGAAAGAGGCAACCTAACCACAAGTAAAAGGAGAAAAAAGACACGAAGTAGACAGAACGAGAGGAGAGAAAAGGAGAATCGAAAGGGAGGAAAGGTTTGGGGTAAAGTTTCTAAGGATTCCCGCCTGTCTGTCTGCTATCCTTGGGTGAGGTGGGTGTATCCTAAGGGGGTTTCAGGAAAGGGTAATACCAAGGGGCGTCACCGGCACACGTCTGCAGGGTGAGTCAGCGAGCCTTTAGGGGAAGTACCGCAGGGTGAGACAAGGAAATGGAGGAGGAAGCAAAGCATTGTCCAAGGATTACACCAACCACATATTTCTCACTCAAAATAACGTTACTTTCTCTTAACCCCTTCAGTACTGGGACACATTTTTACCACGATTTTTGGGGTGTGATTAGACGATTTTATTGATATTAGGAAGGATCTATGGAGGTCAGAAGATTAATGGCAAGAGTCTATTCTATTTTAATCCCTACATGAATTTCCGAGGTTGTATAAAATTGACAAATAATAAGCAGAATAAATATGAAAATGCGTCCCGGTACTGAACGGGCTAACAAACTTTCAGAGTAAAAGCTTCTTTGTTATTTAATATTATTCGCTATTAATTCTCGTGTCTTTATTCCCCCTTAACGTGCAAACTAAATCTGTCTTCCTTTATTCTATTCAAACAAAGGTTACAATTTACGTCCTCCTGTGTTCATTCTGACACAATTACCAAATAAGCATGTACATCTGTCCCTGAGCCTATTCTCTGATCTCCTTAACAATACACCTTTCTTCTCCTCTCTTTTTTTTTCTTTTCATCACCCACGATTCTGATTCTCACCTCACGATTTTGCCTATGCCTTAATTTACAGATCTTCCAATGATTCCTTTCGTTAAACTTACTCTCATTACGTATTTCATAACTTACTACACACACACACACACACACACACACACACACACACACACACACACACAGAAAAGGGTCATTAAGGTAGACATATCAGCTTGTGCCCAATCCTTAGATAGATGAAGAAAGAGAACAACCAATCATACTAAATAACTACCATGAGTCAGGATTGAATTCGCACCATAATGACCACAAACTGACCGCTTTACCACAGAGCTACCCAACCCGCCCCCCTTCCTCCCCCCACACATATATACAGACAATTTTCTCTTACGTGTGTTTGTGCGTGTGTGCGTGTGTGCGTGTGAGCGAATAGCCTTGGTGCGGCCTTGAGACAGGTTAATAACTTGCTTCTTGATTGGCTGTCTCGAGAGAAGGTAAGAAGCAACTAACCAATCAGCTGGTGATATCCGGTTCTGTCCTGTCCCGAAGAAGGAGTAACATTCCGTACTGGGTATATTTGGTATTTTGTTGTTGTTTTTGTTGTTGTTGTTGTTGTTCGAGGTGATATACTGACCTATATAGACGGTGTATGTGTGGTAAGGTTGTTAATTACTCTTTTTTTTTTTTATCTACGAAAGGTGACAATGCAAGAACACACACACACACACACACACACACACACACACACACACACACACACACACACACACACACACACACACGAACACTTTTAAGCTTCACAGAAAAGGAAAAAGAAATAAAAAAGAACAGGAATTTCCATCGTATAACAATAAAAAAATGAGGCAAAAAAAGTTAGGTTCCTAAAACATGCTAAGGCGACCAATACAACGTGATGAGGGGAAAAAGTTGTGTGGATGAAGGCCAACAACAGTAGCAGCAGCAGCAGTAGGAGGAGGAGGAGGAGGAGGAGGAAGAGGAGGAGGAGGAGGAGGAGGAGGAGGAGGAGGAGGAGGAGGAGGAGGAGGACCTAACCACACCCTTATTTTACCATCCCATCGTCCGGTTCTCTCTCTCACACAGTGTACACCAACCTAACCTCACCACACCCTTTCTCCCTCACCACCACCACCACCACCACCACCACCATCAAAACATGTTATTCCACGCACGAAGACGATAATGCAGTCCATCTCTCCTACCACCACCACCACATCCTACCCCCTCCTCACCTACCGATCTTCTACACCACCACCACCACCACCACCACCACACCCCAGTCAACACCTGCCACCACACCCGACAGCTGCACCACCTTGATGCCCTTGCAACCCCCACACCATCCCACACCATCACCACCATCACCACCATCTCCACATCCTTCTCCTCTTTCATCCACCCCTCCCCCCCATCTGTTCCTTCACCACAGACTCTAAGGCCTTCTCTCTCATCTTCTTCTTCTTCCTCCTCCTCCTCCTCCTTCTCCCCTCTGCCTCCTCCGCCACAGTGGTCGTCACTCAACGCCACGTGCAGGAGGCGGCACCGGATCAAAGAGAAGAGGTTACAAGTACGACCTTCGTCTTCCCTATCTCAATTTCTTGTTAATACATTAGTGGTGGTGGTGGTGGTGGTGGTGGTGGTGGTGGTGGTGGTGGTGGTGGTGGTGGTGGTGGTGG
>CM035193.1:15955836-15973336 GCA_020233015.1 Callinectes sapidus
GTGATGCGTGTGAGGCGGAGGGAAGCAATACATAATAATGTTCACGTACTCTGGTAACCTTCATTCCGTTTATGGACACTCGGGTGGCTCGGTCAGGGTCGCGCAAAGCAACACGACGGTCCTTTACGAAAAAAAACAAACCGGCGACTATAAATAATTAGAAGTAGGGAGCGGCGGAGGCGGGTGGAATGACAGCCATTTCCGATCACGAGTAAGCCCACTTCCTGCAGCGCCCCGCGACAATCCCCCCCCTCCCCCGGGACACGCAGACGGTGACGCAGGAGCCTTGCTGTGCTACGTACTGGTGCATGCGGCGAGCAGCGAGCCACGCCAAATGGGAAGATCAAAATAACTATAATATTCACGCTGATGAAATTGTTACACAATAGTACCGATTTCATTCACCTAGACAACTTGCGCCAGACACAGCGGGGGGCGCCTCTCCCGCCACAGCCACGAGACGTGAGGGTACAGTCACCACCACCGTGCAGCTGCTGCACACACCGGCACCACCATAACTCCCAGTGCCCCCTCCCCCCCACGCTGCTGCCCAGAAATAATATACTGTAGAGATAAAAGCAACGCCTCAGCCACCGCTTTACGTCAAAGTCCGTGCACACCAAGACACAAGTAGCCTGGTGGCGGCGCCGCATCTACGAGTACCGCGGGGCGATGAGATGTCCAAACCAGGAAGCAGGAAAGATAAACTCCCTGTGACGTCAGCGGTGGTGGCAGAGTTCAAGCGGTGAGGGGAAGGGGGCGCGCCAGACCCTGTCCGCCGCCGCTGGCCACTCAGGTGCTGTGTTCTCCCGCAGGATGTCATTCCGGGACAAGGGCGTGAGGAAGGCGTGCTGGGACTCCAGGGACCGCTACTGGGCCTGCCTTGACCTGCCTGGCATCCAGCGGGACCACTGCCTGGAGCTACGTCGCCTGTACGAGCTGGCCTGCCCCGGACACTGGGTGAGTACTGGGACATCACCGGGACATCACTAATGATAAAGACTAACTTCATCCAAAGCGCTTTATAGTTTACTTATCACGGAATCAGTGGGTTACGAGCTCAGCCAACGTGCAACACCTCCTTATTCATTTTCTTCAGTTTCATTCTTTATCTTCACGAGAGCGATATAAATTCCGAGTAGCGGAGTCTGAGAACATTCATAGTTCATAAAGAGTGACAAAGAGTGACGCGCGCACCACACGATGAGCCATAACGTGCGGTTTTTAGCGGTAAGATCCACGCTAAATAAAGAATCACGAGAATACCTTCATATAAAAAGAGCACGTGTGTGTGTGTGTGTGTGTGTGTGTGTGTGTGTGTGTGTGTGTGTGCACCGATCTGGTTACACACACACACACACACACACACACACATCCTTCATTCATCAACACACTATTTACTCTCCCTCTCTATCTCTCTCTCTCTCTGTCTTCTCCTCCAACAGGTGAAGCACTTTGATCGCAAGCGTCAGTATATGGAGTTCCAGGAGCGAATACACTCGGTAGGGTAAGTGTGTGTGTGTGTGTTTGAGGCGCGTCTTGCTTCTGTGGGGGTTGCTGGGGTGCTTCAGGGGCTGCTGCTGGGCTCGCTTCTGGTCTGGTGAGGCGGGCAATGGCTTCTGGGCGCTGCTCGGGTTGTAGCAGGGTCTTGAGGGGCAAGGAGGGAGGCGGGGGCGGGGCGGGTTCTTGATTGATAACAGAGAAAAGAGTAATGCTCGTATTCTTAAACACTTCCATGCTTCACCGCCACTATTTCAAAAAGCTTTATTCATCTTGACACGAGTTTTTTTTTTTCTAAGGTGTTCTCAAGGTTGTAGAGGCAGAGTGACAAGATTTCCACATTATTAAATGGAGAAACACTATTTCGAAAAGACTTCATTCATCTTGACACGAGTTTTTTAAGGTGTTCTCAAGGTTGTAGAGGCAGAGTGACAAGATTTCCACATTATTAAATGGAGAAACACTATTTCGAAAAGACTTCATTCATCTTGACACGAGTTTTTTAAGGTGTTCTCAAGGTTAAAAGAGGCAGAGTGACAAGATTTCCACACCATCAAATAGAAAAAAGACACTCTGTAAACCTTGCTAATCATTTCTTGTTGGGTTTTGAAAGTAGTCCTGGTGAGAGAGCAAAGTGTTTCTGAATACAGACCCAAGTGAGGGCGGGAATGAAAGTATCCTTCATCTCCTCCACAGACTACGGGAGCCAGCCACACTGTCGTCGTGCCCCGCCCTTGAGACGCCCCTCACCAGAAGACACCGCGTCTACAGCGAGGTCGTCTTCACCTAGCGTTCGCCCTCCGCTGCTTCGAGTCACCCACAGCAACGACCACGGCCCCCCACAGCCTCGCGTAGCCTGCCGACCATACCTGAGCTTCCAAAACTAGCGATAGATGGCGTGGTGTCATTACCAAAGCCATCCCTTCAGTACTGAGACGCATTTTTCATTTATTCTGGTCATTTGTCGGCTTTATACAGCTTCAGAAACTCATGTGGGGATCAAGATAGTATAGACTCTGGCCATTAATCTTCTGGCCTCCATAGACCCTCTCAAGTGTTAATAAAATCGTCTAGTCATACTCAAAACTCGTGGTAAAGATGTGTCCCAGTACTGAAGGGGTTGATACCAAATTTGTCTTCACGTGTTTCCAAATTCTAGACAAATGCAGGGATTCCTATAGATACAATGCAGGATGTTTGTTTAAGCAGGAGTCTTCTGTCCGAGGCTCCACCGCGTATGGTGTCTCGAGGAGCACTGTATGCGCTTCCCATATCGCTTCGCCTCTTGTTATACATAGTGTGACCAGCAAGCCAGCAGGTAGTGAGTGAGCTCCGCCGCTACACAGTACATATTAGTTATTAGTTGTCTACTACTTCTATTACTACTTCTATTACTACTACTACTACTACTACTACTACTACTACTACTACTACTACTACTACTACTACTACTACTATCTCTTGTTCTAGCATTACTATCAGTACTTCTACCACTACAACTGATATTACTACGGCTTCCACCATTTTCATTTCAATTGCTCCTTCAACGTTCAATAGCTCCACTAGGTTAAGGATTTAGGACATAATATAGGTTATTTCTGTGTTTGAAATAATGTGCACATATATTTTTTAACGATATGAAATGTATTTTTTCTTTTTTTCGTTTTTTTACTTTACTTTCACGTTTCCGAGACACCTTCGATGTGCTGCTTTCCTCCTGTGCTTCCCTAAGGGTCCTGGGCAGCTCAGCGTGTGTGTGCAGTCCCATTAAAGGCTCGTGCTTTTGTGATATTTGACAAGCTCCGCCGCTCCTCTCCGCTGACATGCCCCTGGCGTGACCAGCAAGGACGCGGGGCGGCGGGGGCGTGAGAAGGCTGGTGGGAGGCGAATTTCTCCCGCGCCAAGCCAAGGCCTCCTTCACAGAGACCTCGGTGGGGCAGGGCGTGGACCGGCCTGAGTGCCAGCAGGCCAGTGCCAGGCCAGTGCCGCACTCCACGCCCCGCCCGGCGCGCCACAGCCTTCCTCACCATCGAGAGTTTCTAGCAACATCAAATTCTGTATTCGTTCCGTTAGCGGGTCGCTGAGCTGCAAGTGAGTGTAAGCTTTGCAACACACGGCGGGTGTTGCCACTGCCGCGGTGTTGAGGACACGCAGGGGCGCCCACCCCGCGCCGCCTGGTGGTAGTTCTTATTCACTAAACAATATTTGTTTTATCACATTACCTTATTTTACGTCATACCATTGTATGACACTGGCGTCCTGCTGGTCAGCCAGCCCGGCAAGGGTCGCTGTGATGGCCAGCCGTCGCTGCCACCACCACCACCACCACCACAGCGGGACACTCGGCTCTGTCACCAGTCTCTGTAATGGTGGATCCAATAATTTCCAAAAATACAAGACAAAAGGCAACTTTTCCCCATGTAAAAATACAGACAAAAATGTTCCATTATTGGCCATATATATCTTGATCCATTGCCAAAATAAAGCATATGTGAAAACGTTTCAATTTCTCCCTTATTTACGGAAACACCAGCGAAGTCTGACAATTAATTATTCATCTGCCAAGCGAAGCTACAAACAACAGGGAAAATGGACGCCGCCTCCTTACACGGCTGACAGCAAACAATAAACACGGATATAGTTTTACGAATTATGCTCTCTCTCTCTCTCTCTCTCTCTCTCTCTCTCTCTCTCTCTCTCTCTCTCTCTCTCTCTCTCTCTCCCTGGCCAGGCTGCTGTCTTTCCTATGTCACAGGTGAGGGGTTGGCTATCTGCAGTTTAGGTGTCATTGACTTGCATATACATAGTGAAGACTGAAACAATTACATGGAGAGAGAGAGAGAGAGAGAGAGAGAGAGAGAGAGAGAGAGAGAGAGAGAGAGAGAGAGAGAGAGAGAGAGAGAGAGAGAGAGAGAGAGAGAGAGAGAGAGAGAGAGAGAGAGAGAGAGAGAGAGAGAGAGAGATTACGGATAGATTTGTCACAGCTCATAATTTCCTTTAGCTCATATTTGTAATGGTTTATCGTCAACTATAAGATAAGAATAGCTGAAATAGAGGCAGTGGTAGCGAGAACAGGTGTGGCCATAATATACTCCAGTTTTGGGATCTTCTCTCTTCTCGAAATATTCAAAGTAAATCTTAATATAAATGCCGAGATAGGGCAATAATTATAAAGCTTTGTAATTCATTTCTGATCGAGAGAAGGCGATTATGTGTCTAATGTTTGCGAGCCGAGTATAATAGTAATATGAAACTGTCTCAGCCTCATACTGACACACAATATCCAAAAAAGAGATCAAGTCAATACCAGATTAGGGAAATATAAACCAAAAAACCCCACTATATCAAGATTTAACAATAGCAAAGTCTTCTATAAATTCACCGCCAGGAAAGATAATTTTTAAAACGCGCGCTTCCCTCCATCCAATACACACTCAGAGACAACCGGGTTACAAACATTGACAAAACCACATATTACACCCAAGACACAACACCACAACACCACAAACACACATAAACATAAAATACAACCCCAAACACACACACAAACCCAACAAAACAAGGAAACAGAGTCCGAGGGAATAAAAAAAACAAAATAATATAGCTTAACCCAGCGGCCCCAGCCAGGACGAAGGCGACTGACCTGGGACACAGCTTAAGGTTCAGAGTAACACCATTTCTGCAACACCAGTGAAGCTTTGGGGCAGCGAGACACTTGGTACTGGATAATGAAGCACTGGTGAGTAACTGGGGTGTTAATGGGGCAATGGGGGAAGGCAGGGGAGGTGGGAATTAAGGGGAATAATGGCGCGTGTCTTGGGCCATCTTATCTCGCTACTGCTGTGTGTGTTTTTTTGGGGGTGGTGTTGTGTTCGTCCTTCTCTGGTGCTTTTTTGGTGGTGTTGTATTGGGTGGTGTGGTGGTGTTGGTTTGGGTAGATTGGTGGTGTTGTATTGGGTGTTCTGGTGGTGTTGTATTGGTTGGTTTGGTGGTGTTGTATTGGTTGGTTTGGTGGTGTTGAGTGACTGGTGTTGAATTGTGTGGTTTAGTGGTGTTGAATGGCTTTTGTTGAAGTATCTGGTTTGGTGGTGTTGAGTGACTGGTGTTGCATTGGCTGGTCTGTTGGTGTTGAGTGATTGGTGTTGCATTGGCTGGTTTGGTGGTGTTGAGTGACTGGTATTGTATTGTGTGGTTTGGTGGTGTTGAGTGACTGGTGTTGCATTGGCTGCTTTGGTGGTGTTGAGTGACTGGTGTTGCATTGGCTGGTTTACTGGTGTTGAATTGGCTGGTCTGGTGGTGTTGAACTGACAGGTTGTGGTGGTGTTGAGTGAGTGGTGTGGTTTGGCCTATCACTAACATTTCCCTCCACACATTGCAGAAATAATGGAAGCAGAGGTTTTAGCACTGAAGTGGAACAACCACCAGAGTATATTCTACCACATCATCAGTGGACTCAGAACAAAGGTGAGTCTTTCATCAATGCCTTCTGTACCTGAGAAATGTAACACTGAGTAAAGCATTGAGAGGTTCACTATTCCCCCTCACCATTATTTATAACATTCTCATGACTTGAATACATTTAAGAGGGAGGTTTTAAGATATTTATCCCATTTTTTGGTTTGGTTACTCTCTCATACTTAAAAGGGGACTGGCAACTAAGTAGAGCCTGTTTTTTTGTTGTTTGTTTTATGTTGCTCTTGTCCAGCTTTCCCTTCTTACATAAAAAAAAAGCTTGTATATTTGCACTGTTTCTCTCACCATTGTCACTCTAAACTTGTGTGGTTCTTGTACCTCAGGGAAACTACACTGATGTGACGCTGGCATGTGATGGCAAGTTCTACCCCGTCCACAAACTGGTTCTGTCCACGTGCAGTGAATATTTCAGTGACATATTTGACCGCACGCCATGTAAAAACCCCGTCATTGTTTTAAAAGACATCCAGTGCCAAGACTTAGAGTTCCTGTTGGACTACATGTACATTGGCGAGGTCAATGTCAGACAGAATGACCTCGCCTCGCTCATCAAGGCCGCCGAGTGCCTGAGGATAAAGGGTCTGGCCGTGCCGGATGACGACGGCAGCAAACCCCAAACCCCAAGTGTCAACAGCTCCTCCCAACACCGACCCTCCGATTCCCACTCCCGGGACCACACCAGCCCGGCAGCTAAGCGACGCCGCACAGACGAGAGGAGAGTGAGTGTTTCCTCTGTGGACACCCCACACAACCCTCCCTCCGGCGACAGGTCCAGCGAGGAACACACCTCCCTCAACGACCATCATGACAGACACCTCCACCATTCACAGCAGAAAGAAAATGTACGTATGTCTTGTACTCACTTGTGGATGAAATATAAGTGATGGGTATTTGCCTTATGTATAGAAGTCTGGCAATATAGGCTCTCAGATTCCATGTTACAGCTTAACTGTCAGTCACTGGGATGGAGAGAGTAATGTGGATGTGTTTGGGTATTTTTAGTTGGGTGAAATGGCAGAGAGAATGGAAGGATGGAATGGATGAAGTTGGTTTGAAATGGTGAGAGTGAATGGGTGAGTTTGTACATAAGTGAGGCTGAAGGATGAAATATGTAGCAATAAAATGGATAAATGGGGATGAAATGTATGGTTCCTGGACTGCACAATGAGGAAATACTGGAACAAGGAAAGCTGAAAACATTATTACACAACAAGGCACACAAAACAAATAAACCAATAAATACTTGTACTATACATTTTCTTGACAATAAATTTGATACCCAGGTTGGTGTGGAGGTCAGACTGGAGGCAGAGGAGCCAGCAGCCATCCCCAACATTAAGTTAGAACAAGACCTTGGCTACAATGACAACTATGATGCCTCCATGCAGTCGGGCACAGCCAGTTACGATGAGGACGGCTACTTGCACACTGCTGAGAAGAACAATGTCAATGCTAAGGTAAGTCAGCTGTTTTGGTCTGTTTTTTTATGATTTTATTGTTTCATTATGTGTACAGCTAAATGTTCACAATCTTATTGAAGCCATTGTAATTCCTTTTTAGCAGCAATACTTTAGCGATTAACACTGGTGATATGAAGTACCAATACCTTATTTTGTGTTGAGTGAGTCAGCTCTTGGTATTCATATTCAAGCTAAGGTTACAGGCTTTTATAAAATTTGATGGGTACATGGCTAAAAATTATGAAATGTGTTGCATCTAGTAAAATTTTGTGTACATAGATGTACCGAGTGATATGATTTCAAGTTATAATAGACTGATTAGATGTATTTCAAGAAGCCACCACGATTTTAAGTATTAATGACTGCTTCTGTCTTCACTACATATTTAACTCTAATTCATGCAATGCCATTTACTTTCCACTTGCATCAAGGGCCATAATGACCAAATCCATCTCATAATTTTCTGTGCTGATTAAGTGACATGCAATGCACTTTACATTGGCAGGTGGAGGTTGAGGCGACATCAGAGGGGATGGAGGACGACCTTGGGGTCACCTTTTCCAACATGCTGCAGTCGTCCATCTCAAACACAGATGGTGTTGATCACCCCCCCGGTCTTCATCCCCATGTGAGTCACGTTTCCCTTCAGCGTGTGTGATGGTAACACAACTTGGAATAATTGTAATGAGTTGTGTTGCTGTATTCATCACAGTGACTGATGTTGTGGAAGTTGTGTAATTGTCATAATTGCATTCATCTCTGCAATATCCTGAGATGTGCACATAATGTTTTCTACTCATGACTGCCAAGTCTAGAGAACAGTGACACCACTTTCTCAGTGTGGAAACAGACAGAACAGTGGGACTTGAGATCCAGTCTTCTAAATTTTCACTTGTACTGTAATGAGAATGCAATAGTTTGTCTTCATTTCTCTCCTCTGGATTCTTGCCCATAGTAACAATGTCCAGTATTAGTTACCAGTGTCAGTATTCATTGTTTCTTTGGTGACACATCATTGTTTTTGTTGCTCTAAAACACACGGTTCATTTTGTGGTGTTTCTGTTGAAGAGTGTAAGGCAGACATGATGTAATTCCCAGGTCTACCATGAATACTGACATTTGTAACTTGCTCACTACTGGCCGGTGTGAGTGAACAGCAGATATGCCCTTGAGATGCAAATAAATCAATCCCTGCTAATTTTTTATGCATGTTGAAGAATCTAAGCAAAATGTGATCCCTGAGAATCATGTGCTGCAATCATCATGAAATGACACACGCTAGAGATGACAATTCAGTGTAATGAGATAAACGATGTGATTCACTTTCCAGGCAAGTCTAGATGGATGGGAAGGTGGGGCCGGTGGTCGTGTTATACCAGGCCACACCCTGCAGCCCTCCTCCACCGCCCACACCACACCACTCGCCACACAGCAGCAGCAAAAGGTGAGGCTCATGTTAAGACTATTTTTACTGTTTTCAGAGACCATCATTGAGGAGGCAATCTTTCTTTAAGGTCCAGAGTCAGCATGGCTTAACTTTCTACAAGGTTGCTGTGGCCATCCTCCATCATTATGCTTAGTTAGGCCTCGTGTCACTCCAAACAAGAGGAGTTACAGGTGGCTTGGTATTACTTGTTTGTTGATATCTGAGAAATTGGTTGCTTTGTGTTGATATGGATGCATTACACTATCTTTCTTAAGCCTGGTCTGTTGTGTATTTGCAAGAACAGTTGGAGGAATCTTCAGTTATTCTGGAGGGTTTTAATGTGCTTACTTTCATACTTTAATGCCTGTAATGTCTTCCATGGCAATTTCCATTAAGAACAGCTGGAGTGCTGTAACTCACTGACAAGTCTGGCACTGTTAGGGAGACTGGTCTGTCCACTGGCTCCTGTCCTTGCATAGTGTTTCTGTTGCCCTTCATTCTGAGGATTCCAGATTGGATTTTACCTCCTCTTTCTTTTCCTCGTCCTTTGTTTCTTCGTTTTCTTTATCTACTGATGTGCATCATTTCAGTGTAATTTTTTAGGCTTGAATTGATTTTGTGTGATCTCATAGTAATGTTATGTTAGAAATTCACACCAATCACATCTCTCAGATGGAATGCACGTCAGTGGTGGGTGATACAGGTAAATTTTAGGTTGTAAGGAGAGGAAATAATGCAAATTAATGTTGAGAAAAGTTAGTAGAATTGATTTGGATGTATGTCATCAGATAACTGATTACAATGATCCTTATGGTATAAATTATGCTGCTGTGAAATCACACTTCATTCCTGGACGTGACTATCGCCTTCATGCCAACCCTCTGCTTCAATAGCTGAGAGGCTGTGGCTGTTTGCTGCAGGCACAGGTACAGGCACAGGGATAGAGGGAAGGGAAGGGAAGAGGTCTTCACTCCAGAATATTTGCACTGTTGCTAAAGCTTATTAAAAGAATGGAGTTGCAATTTACATATCAGAAGAGTTTGAAGCAGTCAATGAAGACAATGACAAGTATCAGAGTTAATGAAAGTGGACCGAAGGTGACTCTCCCGTCCTCCCTCAGGCTGCTGCTGCTGCTTTGGGCCTCCTTCATTCAGCAGGTGACTCTCAGACGCCCCTGCGCCTCCTCCCTCACCAACACGGAGGTACTCCCTTCACTCAGCAAAACATTATGGTGGGTGAAGCACTCCTGTCAGGAGAATTCCTTCAGCAAAATGAAAAGGCTCATCATCGAGACTATGTGTGTCAGTTCTGTGGCCGGGAATTCAGTCACCGAACTAATTTGCAAGCGCACGTCAGAATACACACGGGGGAGAAGCCTTTCCACTGCCTGTATTGTCCCTACCGCACTGCTCTCAAGGGAAACCTCAAGATGCACTCCATATCGAAACACAAGGCTGACTGGAAGTCCATCAAGCACCTTGTCCACCCAATGAACGAAGAGGACAAGTGGAGTGCGTCGAGGGAGAAGGAGGTCACCTAAAGCCCACTCAGGCAGCATCACCACCACACCGGCCACCATTGGGTTGATGTGGCGAGGGAAAACACCACTGACTATTGAAAAATTTAGAAATGCTGGAAATGAAACTATTCAGAAGCTCTCTCAGAACTGGAAAAACAGGGCACTTCATTATAGTGGAACAGAACAGAAACTTGATAGTCTAAGTGAATATTGATTACTGTAAGCAAGTGCAGATTTCTAACTAATAAGAAATTGTATGCAGTTATCGATGTCAGGTTTGGAAAGGCAGAGATTATATAGTGCTGTGGTGATTAGACTAGACTGTGTGTATGTGTGTGTGTATGTGTGTGTGTGTGTGTGTGTTTGTATGTCTGTATTTAACCATTAGTATAATAGTTAGCAGTACACAGACTTGAACACTGTAGTCAGTAGATGAACTGAGGTGGCAGTTGAGTGTCAGTGACGGCAGGTGTTACTGGACACCTGCCGTCGTTCTTTACACGAGTCACCACACACACAATGGAACACAAACCCTTGGCCTCGCTTCCCGGGAGGAGTCAGTCTGTCACCTCTGTGTAAAAGATGTCGCTAATTTACTTTTCCATGGAAGTGATTATTCTCTCTCTTACTTCAGAATATTTATTTAGTCAAGAAGTGATCTTTTCCTTTTCACTTGGTGCCTCCACAGTAGTGTTTTGCTGAAGGCATGTTGTGTGTATGATTATATTTCTTGTGATGTAATATGCAGTGTATTTTTTTAATTTCTTGTACTATTTACCTCTTGATCCTGATGCTGGTAGTTTTGTATTTAGATGCAATGTGAAGCAATAGGACTGCATTTTTTAGATTTCATAAATAAAAAATGAACATGTCATCTGTATTTCTTTCATTGCTTTCAGAAAAAAAGAAATCATAAATTAACCAGAATGCCATCATTACTAGATTTCACCTTTCCAATAAGGGGACTGTCACATGTTTGTTGGTCATAAAGCACTGCAGTGTAGATGCAGAGGTGTCTGCCTCGGATACATTTCACCAGTGGCCCAGCATACTCTGGCTCTTGACTAGACAGAGCTGCAGCTGAGGTGGGCCACACTTGGCTGAAGTACAAATGGTGTTAGCCAGTCAGCTGAACCAAATGAACAATATATTCCTCCTGGCCACACCAATGGAGAACTGTCACAGCAGTCTTCAGAAAAAACTGAACATCCTCTAATATAAATTGTCACATTTGTAGAGCTTAACAAAGAAGAGAAAAATGCTGATGCACTAAATTTTCATATGATACTACATCATCTTTTCACCTGAATTATTTTCATTATTGGTATTGTATATTCTTATTTATTCATTTATTTCCTTTTAGTCTTGAATAAAAGTAATACTCAAAATGTTTCATGATGAAGTGAATTATTCTGTCTTATTTTTTTGAATTGGTCATGCCTGTTGTGTATCTGGTGGCTACAGGAGCAGCAAGATATAGATAGACTCTAATAAATTGAGGTTTTCAGTTTGGCAGTGGTGGGGAGCTTCACTGTCCAATCTGTGGGCGGGCCAGCAGCCGGAGGGACAACCTGGAGAGGCACATTCGGAGCCATTTGGGAGACAAGCCGTTCAAATGCCCCTTCTGTTCCTTCCGCTCCCAACTCAAGTGGAACATGAAGTCCCACATAGAGCGGAGACACCCTCAGAACTGTGCCACGCCTCACCAGCAATGACATCCTTCCAACAAACGCAACTCATAGAATAGTAGTAGTAGTAGTAGTAGTAGTCTTAGTAGTAGCAGTTTACCAGACTAGTATTTTTTAGCCACAAAATCAAATGCTACCGGCCAGAGCTTGATTCTCATCTTGTGTTTTGCAGCACAAAAGTTTTACCACTACAGCAACTCTTAAATGATATTCCGCAAGTTAAAAGTTATATATACAAATATATATATGTTAAGGAATTTACTGTATACATCTTCAAAGGATGGTATTCTTATGGCACATTGCCATTTGTACGAAATATATTTGTGTGATGAAGCTGATTCACTCTGCCACCAGTGTTTCTGCAGTCTAGGCTTCCAAGTAGTAGCTTTCTGAGGTGAGGAACTTGAGCAGTGGTCCATTGTCTCAGTGCCATGGGAAGCATGTGTTCAGGCAGGGTGAGGGTGACACACTATAGTTCTATGGTATTTATTTTTTATAAGTATCCTAAGTTACTGAGTCTCACAATTTTCATAAAAATGTACTTTTAATTAATAAATTTTCTTTTACAATTTTTTACCAGAAGTCATTTTGATGAGGAGGTTAATTTCTTTAGTGATAGCTTTCCCAGTTGTGGCTTTTGTCTGAGGTGCAGAATGAAATGTTGCAGCTACACTGGCCTCACCACCAACTGTGTGAGACTCAGTGTCATAGTTGCTCTCATCTTAGGCTAACACAAACATTTATCTCCCCATCATCAGACTTGTAATTCCTTCATAATAGTTCATTCTCTTCTCTTTTTTATGACTTAGATGAGATTGTTTTGTTCAGCACCGGATCATCACAAAAAATAGCCACAAAGAAACAACCTCCTTGAAAAAGCAAAAAAATGGCTTAGTTAATGATGTGAGAACCAAGAGACAAGGTACACCATTCATCAGGACACTGGATAAATGTAATCTCCAGCTTCTTGTTAACCTCTTCAGTACTGGGACACATTTTCACCTTCAGTTTTGGATGTGATTAGATGATTTTATTGACATTAAGAAAGGTCAGAAGAATAATGGCCAGTCTTCACTATTCTAATCCCCACATAAGTTTCTGAAGCTGTAGAAAATCAAATAGAAGGAAAAAGAGATATGAAAATGCATCATAGTACGGAAGGGGGCTACTGATGAAGCAATTTATAGGGGAGGACGTGGGGATGAGTAAGCTTGAAGGGTTGATCTGAAGCAAGGACTGTACTCAGGCCCACAGATGCTGCACTGCGCTAATTCTTCCTCTGTGAACGTAATTATGGTAGTGAGGCGTTACAACCGGCAGGAGTGGCTCAAGAAAAGCAATAATTTCACCAGCATTTTAGAGCCATGGATCACATCACCCTAAAGTGTACCAATCAGGCCACATCACCCTAGAAAATTTACCAATCAGGCCACATCACTTTCAGAAAAATGAAAATGTTGCTTCTTTATAGATCAGTGTAGACACAATGATCTGTTGTTAAGACTAGAGACCGGTGGTTGTCCGTATGTTACTGTAAGTCTTCTGGGGGTTTGAATGGCTTAACATCCCTATATTCTCATCTGTGATCAGGCCTGAGGTTCTCTTATCCTGCCGTTACTAATTCAAAATTAGGACGTGTTACTATCAAGCAGTGCAGTGACACGGTAGAGCCTCATCATGTTAAAGATCAATCAAAGTGAACTTCAAACTCAGTACAAAATTTTAATGTGGAAGTTGATTATTACTATATAAAGTATGTAGTAGGCTTAGTACAAAATTTGATGTGGAAGTTAATTGATACTGTTTAAATAATTAGGCTTAGGCAAGGGGGAAACAAAACACTGATTTGTACAATTGTATGAGTACTAATGCTATTGATTAATATAAGATTAGTTAACTTATTGATATTTTCTATTTATGTATTCTTTTAATGGCAACCATAAAGGAAGCCGGTACTCACTGTGACAGATCAGGCTCCACCTTAACAGATTCTTAACTATGTAACTTTCTCTTAGCTGAATTTCCTGTCTTAAATCATAATCTCTCAAAATTGGTGTTATACTTTAACCATTATCACATCAGCAGTGAATCTGAAGCTGCTGATGAGATAATGGCTGAAGTACAAGACCAATTTGGGGAAGATAAGATGGAAATTCACCTAAGAAAAGTCACATACTTAAGGATCTGATCTCTGTTGATATGGGCTCAGAGGCTTTCTCCAATGTCAACCTGCAGCGACGGGTGACACTGTTGGGGAAATTCGTGTCACATAGGAGTTACCTGAGCTTGTGTTGCTGCTGAACACCTTCCAAACACTGTCTCTAAATATTAAGATTAGTTTTTAATCTTACACTCAAGCCAATCGCCGTTAAAAAATATATTTTACGTACGACGCTGAAAAATGGAACTGAATAATGAAAACCGTGTGTAGCCGTTCCAAGCATCTCATGTGGAAACTTAAAACACTATGAACTCTGTGCATTATCTTTGCTTAATGGGAAACCATCTCAGTGTGTTTCCTGAACTGTCAACATTCCATTATATCCCTCCTATTCCCTAAGGCAGCTGAATTTTTAGTTTTGTACTTTTTAAACTAAGGTAATGCAGTTTTGTGTTCCATTGTGGAGGTTCAGTTTGGCAATTAAGAGCCGGGAAAAAACAGGCCAAAGGTGGTAGTTCAACGTGCATGCTGCGTAGCTTGTCACTGCTGCCCATGTATCTGTTTAAACATTATGTCCCTTGAAAGTAGATCAGTTCATGGGTGCAAAGGTGAAGAGTTATTGTGGTGAAGTACAACAGGTAGTACAGGACATGTTGGATCTTTGTTAGCCATTCAGCACTATTCAAACAGGAGAGTAGACAGGAATCTATTTGCCAATTCTCATGCTAGGGCTTCCACAGGGACCAGATTCACCACAGGCCAAGCAACAGTACTCCTTAGAAAAACCATTGGCAGTGACCCAAAATTTCAATATTCATTTTCACTGTGTGAATTTTGGTTTTTCATCATATCCATTTATTTAATAGTTATGTTCATTCTTTATATACCAATGTATAAAAGCTTACATGCTTCTGTTCCTTCCATTTACAAATGCTATGTAACAATAACTGCCAGAGGACATTTGATGTGAATTTTTGGCATCTATAAGTGTTTTCTAGACAAAGCTGTAATAATGTTTGGAAACTGGTGATATATTGTATATATTACCAGCACAATATTTAATATACATATATGTACAAGGCAGCTTGAAATCCATCCCAATAGTGCAGCACGTAGCAGTTACTGTCTCATATTACCAAGCAAGACAAGTGCAGCTTTACTTAATCAATGTTCTTTCATTACTTTATAAATTTTAAAGTTTACTTTAGACTCAAACCCAGAGAGCCATGATTGACAAAGATATTGAAACCCAAAACTGTCACAAAGATCAAATAATGTAAATGTTGATGTTTAAGGAGCTGGCCAACCAAACCAACACTTCATCAAAGCATCAATAATATTCTTAGCCACATTTTTTTGTTCCTTGACAAAGCTGAAAGATTTATAAATCTAAAAGACTTATCTCTTAATTCTGCCAAATGAAAAATTTTGTCCATACATTTGGCTTGTAATGTACAATTCCTTTCAACCTAATGGTGTTTGTACACACCAGGTTCTTCCTCAGCTTTAGTATTACAGTGCTTCCTTCTGAAATTAAATTCATTTGTATGTGAGAATAATTCAAATATCAAGGGTCAAAGTCACACAAGATGACTAATTATGTTTTCTTCCACTATGGTTTGTGTTTTCTCTCAATGTTAGATCCTCTCATCTGTCAGTGTTGGCAACACTAAACAGATTAGAGGATGCAACACTAACATGATGGAAGTGACTGGAGTGTGGCACAACAGTTGACCATCACTACACATACATGACTTCCATACACTGTACGTAGATGGTCCTAACTTAATTAAGACAAACTACCACCATCTCAGTGTCTGTCAATCCTGGCCTCCTTAGATGACTCCTAAGAAAAGTGTATTATTTCTGGCAATGACAACTTGGAGCTCAAAGTTTGAATAAAGTACATTACTTAATATTCTACACTCCGTCATTTTGTGACTGGGAAATGTTGTATGTACTCTTCTATCAGTTAGAATGAAAGTGGTGATTCTATCAATGTAAATAAAATGACAAGTGGTATTTATTTTTGAGTATTGGATAAGAGAAGTGAAGTGTGAGTAGAGAAGCTGGTGGAGCACTCACCAAAGAACATGTTAACTTGGTAAGAAACATAGATGATACATGTACTTAAAAGTTTAGTTTCATGAACCTATGTTCTTGTCACCTATGAGGGTAGTTGCCAAATAAAGACATGTTTCTTTCCATATGATTCATTTCATCCACCATACTTATTGAGTGTTTTATTTAATTATCAACTTATTTATCTCATTGACAGTAATTTTCTTACAACTTAACTTCATGTCAGCAGTTAATATCACACATGGCGCGATGATTATAACTGGTAATGGAGGAAATATTCACTATAACGCTTTCACCAAACTCTAAACTCTTCAATACTGGGACACATTGTTAACATGAGTTATGAGAATGAGCATGGAAGTTGGAAGATTAATGGCCAGAGTCTATACCATTTTAATTCCACATGAGTTTCTAAAGCTGTATAAAACCGTCAAATAATACCCCAAATAATATGAAAACGTATCCAAGTACCGAAGGGATTAATTAATGGGGGAACCAAACCCAAGTAAGTTGTTCTATACATATATTTCATCATCAACAGGTATATGTATATGTTGTATATCTTTTTTTCCCCCTCTATACATAAACACATGAGTGAAATCACATACCCACGGATAATGATCAAGATTTGTGCTCCCCTTAACGTGCACACCCATCATGTGACGGTGAAGGTGACGACAACGAACGAACGAACGAACACACCAAACCTACACATCATTGGACGTTTGTGTTGCACGGGGTTGACTGAACGGCTTGGTATGCATGTATGTACGTACGTAACACTGTGTACGTAATGGTGTGGTACGTAATGGTTAAGATACAGTCACGGTCAGTAGCGGAACGTACTTACTTCCACTTTATATGTCTTTCTTATGAACTCAATTTCTACTGTCCTTATTGCTCTCCTCTAATCCCACGTACTTACTATAAAGGGCCAATTAGTGCCTCAGGTTCAGAGAAGTAGACAGCAAACCATAAGACTCCGGTTTTGAGGAGAAAAAAAGGATGAAAAAAAGAAAAAGAAGAGAAAGAAAAAGAAAGAAAAAGAAAACGTAGTAGAAGCGACAGCAAATATTTTCTGTACGAGACTTGTGACCACGACTGTACTTAGGATTATTAAATATCTTACCCCCATACTAGCGTGATGAGAGCTATAGACGTGTGTGTGTGTGTGTGTGTGTGTGTGTGTGT
>CM035193.1:15975836-15981016 GCA_020233015.1 Callinectes sapidus
GATGACTATATACAATCTACACTAAACTACAACACACAGGGAGGTGAAGGGATGATAATGAAGGGCAGGTGGTGGGGATGGAAGGAGATGAGGGGGAAGGAAAGGGGCCGGGAAGGGACGGAAAGAGAAGGGAAGGGAAGGCAAGGGAAGGGAAGCATTTAAGGGTAAACTGACCTAGATTACCAAAGGATTGTCCCTCTTGCAGGTTATTCATCTTTAATTAGAGCAGAGTCCCAGTGCGCTCAGATTCCAAATGTCCGTATTCTTAAACACTTTTCTCTCTCACCCTCACTATTTTTCAAAGGCTCTTGTTAAAGGTAGTCATGTTTTTTAAGGGTATTTTTATGGTTTTGATGACGCATTGACAATATTTCTAGTTCACTAAAAGGCTCTAGTTAAAGATTCTCATGTTTTTTAAGGGTACTTTTCATGGCTTTGGTGACGGATTGACAATATTTCTAGTTCATTATAAGGAGAGACTGTCTTGAAAACTAGGTTACTCGTCTCTGTGATGCTGGGAAATTGTTGTGGTGAGAGAGCCAACTGTTTAATAATGTGTCTATGAAGAATCTTAAGTAATCCTACGACTCATGGAAGGAGAGAGGATCTGTGTTTGGCGAGGGATGGAAGGTGGGATTGGAACCTGCTCCATCACCACCACCACCACCACTTCCAAACACCACATCTTATAGTGACTGGACGTTCTTAACACACACACACACACACACACACACACACACACACACACTTCCACCACCTCTCGACAAACTTACGGACAGACATTCCAATCCCTTTCAAACTCAATCACCAAAGCCTCCCACATTGTATATAGACAGAGACAACCTTCAACACTTCCCCTCCCCCTTCAGCACCTCCTTCAGATATCTACTTGAGAGCGTGCCATTGGGAGACAACTTTCCTCGGAGACCCCATGACAGTTAACCAGTGCTGTCTCTGCTCTTCGCTCTTGACGTGGCACCCTAATGCTAGTTTCCCGAGGTAGCGATCTTGTTTTTTCGGGTGGTCGAAGATTGGGGAGATGGAAGGGTCGGGGGGCGCTAGGGAGGTGAGGTATTCGTGAGGGACTGTGTCTGAGGGTACTGAAGGGTCGGCCGGGGTTGTGGTGGACATGAGCTGCTGGGGACGCGTGCACAGGACCAGGAGGAAGGTCACGTGCTCCACCTGTCACGGGAGAAAGGTACAGGTGGATTAGTTTTGTCTGTGGAAGTAGCGGGGGTGGATTTGAAAGAGTTGAGTGTTTGCCAAGAGATGTTATGTAAGACTGTGTGGTTCATGGTCTCTCTCTTTCTCTTTCTCTCTCTTACCTGGTTCTGAGCCAAGTCAAAGATGAGGGTCTCGTTCCAGATGGGGGAGGCAGAGGCTGATCTCCACGTCGTCTTCTTCTTCTTCAACACTCGCCCGGTGCCGCTGATGAGAAGCACGCGGATGTACGGGCCTAGGGAGGAGAAATGTTGCGTTGAGCGATTGGTTGACTTCAGAGATCGATCGAACACTTCAAACGGCGTAACATAAGCAACACAACGACAATTCACGAACTTGAAACAATAATATAATTGAGTGAAAAAAAGGGGAAAAAATAAAAAAAAGGTGAAAGTGAATGATATTTGTTCTGTTTTGTTTGCTGTTGTTGTTGTTGTTGGCGTAATCCAGACAACATTAACTCCTTCACTACCATATACACCAAAACACAGTCCTAAAATAACGAAATCTTAACAAACATCGATAAAAAAGATGGAAAAGTTAATTAAAAAGAATAGTAGAGTTCTTTGAGGTGGCTGAGTTAAAACCAAAGTTCTCAGGGATGGTTTGTTAATACGAAAAACAAAGCAAATCGTAGGGAAAGTGTTATGACGGCACAAGGTCACAGGTAGACGAGGAAACGATGCAGGAAAGGAGGGTAGGAAGAGGGGGGAGCACTAGGGGGAGAGGAGGCTAAGTGAAAGGGAGGAAGACAGGAAGTGAGGAGGGAAGTTAAGAGGGGAGGGAATGGAGGAATGGAGGAAGGGAGGAAGGAAGATGAGAGTAAAAGTTAGATGTGGTTTGAAACAACAGGAACCTTCATAATGACATAGATCGTTAACCTGTTGTATTTTTCTTTCTCTCTCTAACATACAAGCAAGCAAGTAAGGAAGAAAGGAAAAAGGAAGATGAGAGTAAAAGTTAGATGAGATTTAAAACAACAGAAACCTTCATAATCACACAGATCGTTAACCTGTTGTATTTCTCTATCTCTCTCTCAAACAAACAAATAAGCAAGCAAGCAAGCAAGGAAGCAAGGAAGACATAAAGAAACCTTACCTCCCCCCACCCCCCCAAACACACGCAACATAACACGCTAAACTTCAAACTTAATACTAAAGTCTCAGAATGCATCTCTCTGAACCACGCCACATTGCACACAACCCTCGCCTTCACCCCTTCACCCGCACCGTCTCCACCTCCGGCGTCCACACATTACTCCCTCCACCTCAGTTACTCCCTTCCCTTCACCCCCGTCACCCCCCCCTCCTGCTCCTCCACTCCTCAGAAGTTATCCAGTAAAATACAAGAGAAGGGCAAGATTAGCACGAGGTCAGGAACGTAAGGTGAGTCAAGGAAATAATGGATGGTTCAAGGTTAGGTTAGGTTAGGTTAGGTTGGGTTATGAAGGTTTCCGAAGATGAGACATGAATTCCTGTTGAGGTTTTTATTTCTCTTTTTATTATTTTTTTCATCTTGTGTTTTGTTGTTGCTGTTGTTTTTGTTTTTGTGATTTTTTTCTTCTTCTTGGCTTTGTTTCTTTTGAGCAGATACAGTTGTGAATAGCAAGTAGTGTAGTTTTTTTTTTCTTTTCGTTTCTATGTCTCCTAGTTTTATTATTATTTTTATTATTATTATTATTATTATTATTATTATTATTATTATTATTATTATTATTATTATTATTATTATCATCATCATTACTATTATCATTATTTGTTATCAATTATTATTACCATTATTATTACTACTATTATTATTTTCTTTGGGTGTGTGTGTGTGTTTTCTTTTTTGGCTTATCTTCCCTTGAGTCTTGCGTAAGATAGACATATTTATTATTTTCTTTGTGTGTGTATGTGTGTTTTTTTTTTTTTGGGGGGGCGGGGGGGGCTTAGCTTCCCTCGAGTGTTGCGTAAGACAAACATCTAAATAATAAATGTTCAATAGCTTTTCTCTTTTATTTTTCCACCTCCAAGCTTTTTTTTTCCCCCCTTTCCCTTCTTAACTCTGTTCCCATATTAACCTTGTCTTGGAATCACCCACGAAGAATGAATGCTAAAACAGTTTTTCTTAAGACATTTCCACCTAGTTTCCTCTCCTTTCTTTTTTTACTCAACATTTTCCATTCTAATTTCCGTTGAGTCTTGCGTAAGAAGTGATATAAACAACGATTGACAGAATAATAATGTTGTTGTTTTCTTTTCACATATTCTTGCATCAATAATTTTTTGTGCAATATTACGTAACAAAATTGTCTATCAAATCATTTTCTCGTTATAAGGAGGAAGAGAAGTAAACACATATTTCGTTTTCTTTGTCTTCACTCGTCCCATTTTCCCTTTAATCTTGCGTAACTAATAATTTTGTTGTCATAAAGTTAGGTAATACAAGATCAATACATTTATACTTTCCTCTTCCGTTCTAATTTCCTTTCTCACTTTTCTAGTCTTTGTGTCCATTGTCAAGTCCTATTTAACCTATTTGCATGTCTTCCTTGTTGGTACTAAGTTAATGATAAATAAATAAATAAATAAATAAATAAATAAATAATAACACTGCTTCGGTTTATCGTAAATATAACGAAAGAAGAAATTTGAGCATTCGTAAACCTTAAAAAAGAGTAAATAAATAAAAAGGAGACTATCAAATGAAGACAAGAATGGAAATGATACCAAAAATAAAATATGAAGACTTAAATTAAAGCAATTTACATTCATAGTCAGAGGAGGAACTAAAAATAGGAAAATGTTAAGCAAGAAAACAAACACAAAGATAAAAAAAAAAAAAAAAATAAGCACGAGGGAAAATAACGAAAGAATAATTGTCGACAGAAAAATATAGATAAAAAATAAATAGATAAAAACTAAATAAAATTAAGATAAGAATGTAAATAATACAACAAAATCAAAATAAATACATAAATAAACAACGAAATTCAAAGTAAAGCAATATACGTTCGGAGTCAAAAGAGGAACTAAAAAAAAAAAAAAAAAAAAAGAAAGAAAGAAAAACACGAAAAATATTAAGCAAGATAACGAAACACAAAGACAAACAATAAATAAAAATAAACACAAGAAAAAAAATAGAAACAAAAAGAAACCTAAATAAAGAAGAATGACCATTTCCTCACCCCCCCCCCACCCACTCACCCCCTTCCCCCCCTTCCCCCCCACACACACCAGCCCAAAAATAGAACCCTGTTAAAATCAATGCCACCACCACCACCTTCACCACCAAGAGACGTGGAAGGAGTACTTACAGAAATCACTAAGGTCGTCTACTACGTTGGTGTATTTGAGGTTCTGCGCCTTAATGACTGAGACGGAGAGGCGCTGAGCAGTGGGCAGGTAACTGAGGCCAAACAGTACCTCGCCAAGCTCCTGAGGGACAAAAAAAGGAGAAAAATTCAGGAAAAATTCAGGAAAAATTCAAGGTAAGGTGATTTAATTAGTGCATCGAAGAAAAATCAGGTAAAAATCAGATAAAATTCAAAGGAAGGTGATTTAATTAGTGTATCGAAGAAAAATCAGGTAAAAATCAGATAAAATTCAAAGGAAGGTGATTTAATTAGTGTATCGAAGAAAAATCAGGTAAAAATCAGATAAAATTCAAAGGAAGGTGATTTAATTAGTGTATCGAAGAAAAATCAGGTAAAAATCAGATAAAATTCAAAGGAAGGTGATTTAATTAGTGTATCGAAGAAAAATCAGGTAAAAATCAGATAAAATTCAAAGGAAGGTGATTTAATTAGTGTATCGAAGAAAAATCAGGTAAAAATCAGATAAAATTCAAAGGAAGGTGATTTAATTAGTGTATCGAAGAAAAATCAGGTAAAAATCAGATAAAATTCAAAGGAAGGTGATTTAATTAGTGTATCGAAGAAAAATCAGGTAAAAATCAGATAAAATTCAAAGGAAGGT
>CM035193.1:16104188-16121825 GCA_020233015.1 Callinectes sapidus
TCTCTCTCTCTCTCTCTCTCTCTCTCTCTCTCTCTCTCTCTCTCTCTCTCTCTCTCTCTCTCTCTCTCTCTCTCTCTCTCTCTCCCTCTCTCTCTCTCTCTCTCTCTCTCTCTCTCTCTCTCTCTCTCTCTCTCTCTCTCTCTCTCTCTCTCTCTCTCTCTCTCTCTCTCTCCACAGGCCCACAATATGTGCCCCCACAGTATGTTAACAAACCACAGGTACTCACCACAGTCTCTCACCTAAAACTGTTGCAGGGGATTATTGTGCCTATAAAGTTCTTGAAAATCTATGACCTTCCAGCTGCGGTATCAGAAGTGTCTGGATGCTCATCCTGGAGTGGGGCGCGGAGGTCGAGGGGCAGGCACCCCACGCACCATCTCAGCCACACTGCGCTCCGTCCTTGGCACCATCACTGGCCGTAAGGCTCGCTCCGCTGAGTCCTGAGATGAGGACTCACCTCTGCAGGTGTGGGGACTTTGTTGCCATGTCTTCATGCAGCCAGTGATCATACTCATTTTCCTGTTGGGTGAAAATACACTTCAGTTTTCTTCAAATTGTTCCAAGAAAAAGAAAATGACCTTCCACTGGAAAATCTACTATATGGATTAGTTTTCATAAGTTCTTAATAGAATATGAATAATTAAGAATGAATTTAAAACATTCTAAAGAAAAGTATACCAAGAATTCATAGTTTATTATTCAGAACTAGCCTGTTAGGATCACAGCATCACCAACATATCTACAACAGTGTGCAGTTGTAAACATGACACTGATGCTGCCGAGTATATATCTAGGTATATATAGTTTGATTTATGTGGTTTTTGTTTTACATGACGTCTTCACTCGTGTAAATCAAGAGTTACGTGTACTTTTATGGCTTCTTGAACTTAAACACTGCTGGCCCACTTCAACCTTAGACTTATCTGTGGGGCCAGCCAATTTTTCATCTTTTTCTCTAGAAGTGATTTACCTTAAAATTGATGTATATTAAATGTATATTAAATGACATGGTCTTCATCAGCTCAGTATATCTGTTTGTCCCACAAACTTTGGCGGCATTGATTGCCTCTGACAATTACAATACAAGCATTAACCTCATGCCACATACAAGACATGCACTAACAAACAAACACATCCACTTGGCTAAGCCAAGGTTTGAAGTATATGAATTTTGTTTTCTGAGTAAACATTGGAAATTTTTCTCATATTGCTGGTGGTGCTGAGCGTGAGTAAGCAACACGCCATAAATTTGCAGGGTTTGCACTGGATGAGTTACACCATTTTTATGCCCCACATCTGCATTTAGCAGTCTTTCAAGAATGCTGCTGAAGCACAATGCTACCCTGGATGAAGAAAGAGCCACTTAATGAAAACAACATGCCTGATAAACCAAACCTTTAAACCAGAGTAGTGCAGACTTTCCATCACCCAGTTAGGAAGTTTGGTTAGAGAAAGCCAAGAAAGTCAAAACATTGTGACCTTCACATTTACCATCAATACTGCTTCAACACAGGGATATCCAAGGTCACCCACCATAACCTGAAAGACAAGGCAACATTAGATTACAGTCTTTCAGTTAATAGTTTGAATAATTACAAGTGAATCTTTACTAAAAGGAAATCAAAGTGGAGATTTGAATTGAGATCTTTTAACATGAAAAGTTGAGTATCTTTAAAAGATTAACTGTCATCATGCCTGATCTGAGTATTATATCCTACTACACAAACTCACAACTGCATGTATCATCTTTTCAGGAACTGTGGTGGCGCCCTGCAGAGCGTGAGGTGATTCCCCATAGACACCTGGCCAGCCCCAGTGCGTCCCCTTCTTCCGGGTGTCCTTTCTCCTCACGGCAGGTTCAGGCGCTGGTTTCTCCCACCTGTGACACACCTCATTCTTTGACTCTCCATCGCTCTCCTACCACCCCTACCCTGGCCCCACCTACTCCTGCAACTCCCATGTCTCCCCTGGATGCACTGCGTCGTCTGCAGGTCCCACCAGATCTCTCCCCACCCCATGAAGAGGATATTCACATACAAGAAGAAATCACCTTAGGAGAAGGAAGTACTCTTTTGCTTGAATCTGAAGCTGAGGAAGAGGAAGAAGAGGCACAGTTGAATGAAAGAAAAACTGCAGAGTGAAACAGGTTGAGAAATGTATCCTGAACAAAGTGCCATTTTTTGTCCACTTGATATTTAGTGGCAGCTGTGTTGGTCTGAGGCAGTGAGGGAGGGAGTAGCAAAAGTGTACAAGGGGCAGCTTGAGGGAGGAGCACCACATTCACTGTAAACAAGATTATAGTGCCATTATCCTTGACAAATCCTCCTTCCCTCTACTACTAAAGAAAACGGTATGACTGATAAGTTTATATGACTTTGCTTCAGCAGGTTCTCTAAAGAGAGCTACTGGAATAGACAGGCATTACTGCCTCCAATTCACTCTCATGTTGAGTGTCTCTTTGTGTAGCCTCATACTCTGACCTTTCTCTGTTATAGAAATTTTGCCTCAATTACAGAGTTGACAGTGGAGGGGCTGCTTCAGTTCCCTGCTTGGGACAAGGGTGGATTGGTGCCTACATTCCAGGGATAAGGGTTAGAGCTTTAGCTCCCCCTTCCCCAAAGACCAGGCAATGCTTTGATTTGAATAGCATCAAGCTGTGCATGTATATTGAGCCCATCTTTGTACATGCAAGTGGTCTTGAGGAATCTGCCTCAGTCACTCAAATACTAACTCAACTATTGAGTCTCAGCATCTCTTTAACTTATTTTCCCCTCATCCTTGAACAGTAACTTATTTTATATTTGAGGATATATTTTTGTATTAGTTTCTGTAGAGCAGCCAGATGTTAGTTATTCTGTACCTCGTGTACTTCATTACTTCTGTACCTATATGTCTTAAGTAACCTACCATGAAAAACATTCCTTTCAAGGGTCACAGCATCTAATTAACAGCCAGGCAAGTTTTGTAGTTGGCAGCATCCTGACAGGATTTACAAAGTGTCTGCTCTGTAGACAGAATGTTCTAGCAATGTCTGTCCTGGCAGGACGCCACACTAATGTTTGGCTTCCTTTTAGGATGCCAGGTAGGGCCTGGCATCCTGGCAGGGTGTCTAGCAGCATGTCATCAGTACTTAATATTACGTGTGTCCCATCTCCTCCACTATGTATTTCAATATCTTACATGGCAGCTCCCTTCTCACCACATGGCTGATGTGAAGGTGAGGAGAGGTAAGGACAGGGAGGCTTAAACTGGCTGCAAGATCAGACATTTGATGGTTGGCTCAGTGTCTGACTTTTCCACAGTAATGTCACTACTTGTGTCTTGAGGCTGTGTAGTCATTCATCACTGTGGAACTAAACATTCTTGGTGGTAAAAGGGGATGGCCTCTGCTGCTCCCTAGCCCACTGCTGCATCTTCAACAATATCAACCTGACAAGAAATTAGAACACACAAAAATACAAGTGGTAACTGAAAGATGACAGTAGCATGTATAGCTTGTAGTCTGTTTTTGTGTGCCCACCATGATCACAACATACATGAGAAAGCCTTGGCTATAGCAGGTACTGGGTCGCTACACCAACCTCCTAACTTGACTCAAAGGTCCACAAATATTAATGTAGAATCTCTTAGGATAGAGTGTAAAGTGTCTCACAGCATCAATATAGTTATCTGTTATGTTCTCTAAACTATCTGTAATTTCAATCAGATATCTTAAGTTTCATTAAGATTGCCTAGAGCAGTACATGATATATAACCTATTGTATATAGGAGAAGCTGTGTGTGATAACCTGCCTGGGGCCTGCTGCTGCCACCTCACACAGGGAATTTGTTACTAGCCTTCTGTACCGAGAATGTCTGTTAATCCAACATGGGTTAATTTGAGTGTGTGTAGTTCCTATGTGTGAGGCAGCAGGCAGACAGAGACACCTGCTGGCTGTCACCATCATGCAGTGGAGAGTGCCTACATGCTTGCTATAGTGACATCAGTCGATATTTAATACTCTTAAAAGATATATCGTAGTTTAGCCTTATCAAGCAGGGGATATACAAGTTTCTCTCACCTTAGGCATTGAATTAGATGAAGTGACAGTTAATTGTTAACTGGAGGCTCTGACCTCCAGCATTGACCCCAGCAGCTGTCTCTGCTCCCCTTCCCACCTGCTGAACAAACTGTTGTAAAGTTTATAGAACTGAGTTGAGCCTTGGTTTCATTTTTATCAGAATTGTATAAAGTAAGGACATATACATATATATATACATATATAAATACTCTGGAGGAGAGAATGATCTGCCTATGTCATGTTACAGATTTTAAGGATAGATTGGGAAAGATGATGTAAACTTTCTGCAGTCTCATAATTTCTTAGTCTACATAAAAGTCACTTAATTTTGTTATTGAAAAAATTATAACATACTCTGTTCATCAAGTTAAGTGTTTCATTTTGACACACATGTCTGTACAGCTCGTGTATTTAAGTGCCTGTCAGTTTGCATTGCAGGTGCTTACACAAACTTTATCAGTGTCAATACCCATGTGTGAACAAAATACATTATTACATAGAACACAGTAACCAGAGTTTTATTACAAACCTTGGAATGATTAAATGGTTCCACTTCAAGCCAGGACTACTTTGATAACATGCATGCATGCCGCAACTATCCTTACTATACCGAACATGAAATCCATCCTGAATTATGTAAATGGCAATCTCACTGAAAATATACAAACAAGACAAAGTACAGATGGCTCCCTCCTTGATGAAGCAGCCTTACCTTTACTTTAGATAAGAGTGATATATCAACTTGTGATGTACATTAAGCCACACCTCCTTTCTCAACCCCACTTCATGTCCACTTCCTCATCCCCACTCCCTTCTTGTTTCTACATGTCTCATACCTCCCTATCACCTCCATGTAACTCTAAAATCTTAACTGTCACCTGTTGAGAGAGAGAGAGAGAGAGAGAGATTAGAGTGGAGCTATGACAAGCAAAGGGGATAGGAAGAAGGAATAGGGAAGGGTGTGTAAAGGGGGAGAGGAAGAAGACAGGTCTATAAAACATATCAGAGGCAGCTTAGCTTTAACCAATAACACCTGCCATGAAAAGATGACATGTCACTTTTATCAAAATAATATGTAGGATAACTGCTTCATTAAGTAAGGAGCTGAATATACATGAATATAATCACATTCCTAAGTGTTCTCAAGTGTTCTCTCACAAACGGACTAATCCTTACTGATCACACCGCAAACAAAATGCACAGGAACCTTCTACTGAGACCTTCAACATAACATCTCTATGCATGCATTTAAAATTAGTTTCCATTCATCCCCATCATGCACAGACACACTTCATTGCTACATATAAACCCGTTGTATATTACTGTTCACACCATCTTTCTATCCAAGTTATGTCTCAACCTCTACATTAAAACCCACTACTTCAATCTATCCCACAAACCCAAACCACTGTAATATTCCATGCTCAGCTAGATCAGATCTCTCTTAACATCAGTTCTCTTTCATACTTCATCAAAGACTGAAAAGGAACAACCAGCATCAATCTTTAGTGATATACTCTAGAGAAAATATAATAACAAGGAAAATAGAATAACATTGGAATAAAAATGTAAAAAAACATTTGCAGGAAGTTATTAAAAAAGCATCATACATTAGCTATGTTATCTAATTATGGAAACAGCTTAATACATATTACCTTCACTTTTCTCGAGTTTATGCTGCAAATATCAACACTTTGTAATTGATAACATGAACTAAGCGAGAAAAAGAGCAGTCTCCTGTTTGTTCAACTTGACAATTACTGAAGGTGATTACATAATCTTACATAATCTGGTCTGTTCTTTACTGCTACTTATTGTAATTATAAATGGTTGCATTTCTTTAAGGACATACCATTAACTGACCAACCATCATCATATTGCAAGGGGGAATGTAGATGCAGTCTTTATATCAACAGTTTTGCATGCAATATTTTTTATTCAAGGTTTGGAAAAAAAGAAAATATATTCAAGATTATATAAAGATGTATTCAAGCATAATTGCATATATCTCACGTACAGTGTAATATTTATTTTACAATGTATACTATATATCCTTGTACTGGATAAACCAGGTATGTATATCAGTAAAATTAGTCTTATAAATGACACAGATGGACCTTGCACAAACACGAGGTCCGTAGAGCCAAAGGAGCGAAGTTGGTATTTTAGCATCTTTTAATTAGGACTACATAAAATGACATAGACATAACCCTCCTTTATGTTTAGGCATTCGTTGCCAGGATAAATTCCACCATACGGCAAAGATACAGGCGGCTCAATACCATGAGGTTTTATGGGTAAATACAAAATTGCGAAACTTTGTGTTGGTGGATTCACCTCTATGGGTCTACATGCTTCTTATGCTGTACAATAGCAACTTAAATGCAAGAGACTAAATAATTACAAAATTCTCTCCTAGAGGTTTGCATCCCAACAAAAATGAAATAAATGGAATATTTTATTATGCAGGTCTACTTCTTATTTTATCTCCTGCTACCATTTTGGACACTACCTTCCACATATAGATGAGCCCTTCAGCCCTGATGGCACTCTGACTACTAGCACACCATGAAGCAAAAGTGATGCTTAGGTATGTAGCATGATATATTCATATCACTTAACTTTTTGTCATGAATTAAAGAATCATAGACGTAAGCATGTTAAAGAGGTTTTTCATAAATGATGTGAAATTCTAAACATTCAGTCCAAAATATTCTGACAAAAATCAAATAGAATGTCAAAATTGCCAAGCTATTGTAGTGCTGGCCTGTAATTACCAATAACTTTGGCTTAATTGACTAAGTAAGCTTTGTTTGGCATTTTTAGAACATAGAAAAACATAATTCAGAACACAGTACACTTCTAATTCACAATAATGGTAACTAAGTAAAGTTGAGACAAGTCTACCAAAGGTAGAATTAATTCAAAAGACAAGGCATTGTCATTCTTCACCACCAAATCATACTAAACTATAGTTTTAAGTAAGTGATGTTACTATATTTGCTGCGAGTTAAGTTGATATTAATGCCACAACTCCTGTCCTTATGCCTCTTTACCTTTTAGCATAGTAGCTAAGACTGGGTATGGATACTAATCAGTTTATTCATATGTACATAGAAAACATGTTGTGACAGCTTATCTTGTGTTCACTAAATGAACGAAAAGACTGTATATACGTATATTGTATATTGCATTAATCACTATATCTGTGACTCACTTTCCATTAAAAGTCCTAATTATGATCCAAACAAAGTGCTACATATATGACTTTCCTTAAGGAACAATATACACTTATAAAGTACTTACTCCCACCAACACTCTACCACATATGAATGTTGTCTGAGCCACAATGCATTTAGCTTTTATCAAAATCATAGTTGTGAGATCCTGACTTTCCTCATAGTTATATTTCTTAGTAGGAAATTCTCAAAATACAGAGTGTCTTTTGAGTCAAGGTACATATTTCAGAATTACATAGAATTCACATATTCTAAATTGAATGCACATATGCTGTTTTGGTTCATTTTGCAAGAAGTTGACATGTAAATTGTGTGTTGCAGAAAGTGCTTGCCTGGACAGGCCTGTGCCTCTTTTCTTTTCTGCTCAGCTGGCTACATACTCAAGTGGTAAAATGTTAAGTGTTGAGGGGTTGAAAGTTACAGTGAATTTTCATGTATATTTAAATAGCAGTACTTAATCTCTGCATTGAAATGCTACATGTACATTTGCTTTAGAAATAATATACAAAAATTTAATCTTTTACTGTTACCTGTAATGTTTGGTTATGTACATTATGTCCAAAAAATGAACTTCAATAAAAAGCAAGCTAAGGAGGCAAGGGAGGAGGTGAAGGCCAATCCAGATGAGTGGGTCTCACAACACAAAACTTACATATTGATTTCTCACAAAATAGAGGAAAACACAGCATATGTGTATAGAACATTAAACATTTTTACATGAAGTATCAAATCTTGCATTATAAATCTTAATTCACAGAAAATGTTTGTATAACACCGTAAATTGAAGGAAATCCAAATTAGTGATGCATCCAAGATGAGCACCACCATAGAAAAATTCTTAGCCATGAGTATAATTTTAGAGAAAAACAATGTATAGATATAATGTTCTTCAATATTTGCTGCATCATAGCAATATGTGAAAAAATGAAATATCTACAGGAAACATAAATAGATGTCTGAGACCTTAACTTTAAATCTAATATAAATACTTGTATGGTTACTATTACATATGAGGTACTGAGAGTGAAAATGTGACAAGTGCATTCATTTCAGGATTAACGTATTCTATCATCATCATCTATCTACAGAAATTAAGTTCATTCCAAAACACTGTCTACTCCTTGATACCCCTTCAGTACATGTCCCAATCACACATTCAGCACCTTATATGCAATTACTTATTTGAAGCTGAAGATGCTAATTGAAGTAAAGGATATTTCACAGCACACACTGATATATTTTTTGTTGGAGAAAGTCTACATTAAATTAAAGTATTTGACACATAGGTAGATACTACACTGTTCACCAGTACCACCACTGCCTGTTACCTGGCAGCCTGAGATTTACATCTTACTCAGGTCACTCATGTTCCCACTAATGAGCAAAGTCACTGCTCTTCTTGAACAAGAGGATCTAGTGTGCGTTGCATGGGAGGTATAAGCCTCACTCATTAGATTATACAAGCATTAAGCTTCCATCAGAAAGGAAATCTTCACAGTCTTGATAACATGTGAGCTCTGACCAGGATGGTATAAATGTTAATCATCAGCATATAATCCTCACAACTACGATGAATTACACACACACACACACACACACATATATACACACAGCCTAGTGTAGTGGTTAGCACACTCAATTTACAACAGAGCAGACCCAGATTTGAGTCCCAAGAGCAGTGAGGCAAACATTTGAGTCTTTTAATATGTAGCCCCTATTCACTATCAGCAAGTAGGTATGGGATGTAACACAAGTGGTTATAGCCTCGCTGTCATGGCATGTGGCATGTGAGTGGTCTCAGCCCTACCCAAAGACTGGCTACTATAAGCTCTGGGCTCTTTCAATAGGGGAACAGCTGGCTGGGTGACCAGCAGACAACTGTAAAAGAATGACACACACACACCTCGCATAGTGTAGTGATTAGCACGCTCGGCTCACAACCAAGAGGGCCCGGATTCGAGTCCTGGGTGTGGCGAGGCAAATGGACTAGCCTCTTAATGTGTATCTAACCCCTGTTCACCTAGCAGGAAGTAGGTATGGGATGTAACTTGAGGGCCTCGTTTGTTTGAAGGTTTGTGGCCTCGCTGTCCCGGTGTGTAGTGTGTTATGTGGTTACAGCCCTACCCGAAGATCAGTCAAAGAGCTCTGAACCCGCGTTATTAATATAGGCAATATTTCAAAAGGTGATGCACAATTATGAGTAACAATTAATAAAATGGTTACATTCTACTTCAGAATTATTCACATAAACATTTATATGTATATTACTAATGCTTACTAACACGCTACATGTTACACAGGATTCTCTCAAAATATCAATAAAATCAAATGCCGATCATTAAAAAATCAAAGTTAGAACTAGCATAGCAGTCAACACTGATCTATTTGGCCTTGGAATAAAAAAATAATGTGCATGGTTAGTAAAAATAAATAAAAGATTCAACACTTATTAAGATAGAGAATGTTAGGTAATCAAAATAATCCAATACTGATAAATGCACCCCAAATATACTACAATTACCTTAGTAAAAATACAGTGCAACATTAGATCAACATCATACTCCACTAATTCTACACAAATTACAATATGTATCACTACTTATAAACCACACATTACTGGCTACCTGAAGTGCTTGGTTTTGACGCCCTCAACATCATTCATGATGTCAATCCCTCAAGCTGATGGAGGTCAGACCTGAAGCAGCCATCCCAGCACTAGAGTCACAGCCATGGTGAAGCTGCACAGGCTTGCCGAGTGAGACGCTGCTCCTGAGTGACCTGGTACTGGGAGACAGTGAGGTAGTTAGATATAAGACTAAAATTATGTAAAAGCATGAGAGAGAGAGAGAGAGAGAGAGAGAGAGAGAGAGAGAGAGAGAGAGAGAGAGAGAGAGAGAGAGAGAGAGAGAGAGAGAGAGAGAGAGAGAGAGAGAGAGAGAGAGATTTAGTACAGTATATGTAAAAAGTATGCAGAACATGTAGTTGCAAAGCATGTAATCATAAGTTTCAACATGACAGCCAATTGTTCATTCAGATCTTGGTTTGGTAGTGCTTTACAACTTTGGCATGCATCAATACTTCTGAGCCATTCCTGTGCTACAAGTGCCACAGAAAGAATAATTTTGTTGAACTATGAACAAAAAGATTTTCCAGATTCTTTTCCTTTTTATCATTAATTACAAATCATCCACTAACACAGCACAGGTGCTAATAACTTAACCAACTGATAAAAGACTGTGGTTCTTGCCATAGAGCAAAGGATTTCTCGATAAAAGTAAAGCTCTAAACTTTTCTGGAGGTCTTGTACATCTTTGGCAGCACTGTAATGCCTTATTCAACATGTCTGAAGGAATCTTCCTTTCCAACCTTCATACGGTCTTTAACTGACAAGGCGTGTGCTGCAAGTTGCTTTTATAAGAAAATAAACATAACTTCTGAAGATATGGTGCCAGTCTCTCAGTAGCCACAATAGAAAGAAATGGTCTAATGGTTGTTTGGCACAATTTTGAAAGAAATAACAATTATTATTATTGGTTGGTGAATTTTATAACAGGAACAAACTGCATATCAAATACAAAACTACAACATTGATCATTAACCTTTATGTTATAGACAATTTGGAGCATAAAACACATAAAAAATAATTCCTATTGCCCTTTCTCTCTTCATCCGACAATGAGGTTTATAGATAGAAAACATGAACCTAATTTACCTTAACCCCTAATCTAATTTAATCTAACTTAATCTTACTAGCTTAGCCTAGCCAAACTTAACCTAACAAACTACATGCTATACTATTTCACCTGCTTACAGATCTTCGAGAAGGTGGCAGTATAAAATAGAAGTATTTAAACACACTGGACATACATCACCTAACAAAAATTCCCAAGATCATGAAAGTATTAATTAAAACGAAAACTACAGCAAAGTAAGGTTCACTGTATCCATAAAAGTCATCAAAAACCATACTCCAGAATGTATGGGGCGTTTGAGTCTCCTCCTATATCAGTAAGTTAAATTTTGCCTTAAAAAAATACTTAACTTTCATTAAAACAAGAGCAAGTAAGTTAGTTTGTCATGTACAACCATGTCTGACAGCAGTTAGCCACTCACTAACTAACAGCAAATGCCACCCCAACCCCCACCACACGCTATCTCTGACCTAAGTTACTTTTCGGTAGTAGTGTTTGCTTTCACCGTGACCATACTATAACCTACATATCAGTGAGGAGGGCAGCAACATATAGCAATCCTGCCAATCAACCACTTAGTAACAACGCCGAGAATAGGTGACACCACGAACCTCTTGAAATGCATTAGTTCTGGAATGCCTACCAATGCGGTTTTCGGTTATTTCATGCGATCTAAGTAAAACTCTATTAGCTCATACACTAACCTGTGCACTTCAGTCTCATCCTCGGGCACAGATCAATACAATACACCAGCATAAGACTAGATACAACCACATCGCGCCTCTCTCAACATGGCTTCCCGAGTTCAAGTGATTCGCATCGGAGTGAATGAATCCCTGGCTGTTTCGATACTTCAGTGACACTATTTCAAGCTCACTCTGCCTCCCCATGAGCAGAACATATAACCGTAAGAAATATATAACAAAATTGATAAAAATAAAGCAATGAAGCACATAATGGAGAGAGAGAGAGAGAGAGAGAGAGAGAGAGAGAGAGAGAGAGAGAGAGAGAGAGAGAGAGAGAGAGAGCCGTTGTAAAGCCATACTAACACATCTCATTCCTGATCCAGAGTTTCTTTGATCAGTATTTTGCATGGCTTTTTCATCCATCAGTATTGCACAACATTTGTTTTTATCATCACTATAAATCATTGAAACGTAGCGATGTGACGTCACTTCCTTTGTCGAAACGAAACAATTGCTTCATTTACATCTTGCTTCTACCGATTTGATCATGTAATATATTGTGTGTAAAAAATAGTTTTTGCCGTGCAATTTCCAATAGATATGTCTCCATTTTTTTTTTTTCAAAATGGAAAACTAAATAAAAGTCACCTTTGATTATTTAAATTATGTAAAGATTTTGCATCATACCAATGGTAAAAGTTGCACTTCTTTAGACAGATCGTATATCATACTGTCACACACACACACACACACACACACACACACACACACACACACACACACACACACACACACACACACTTTTGAGTTACACCAGTGCATACCAAAGAAAACAGACAATCGTAAAAAGTGACTTACCACACACAGGTAAGGTATCTGGATTCACCAGGTCTCCTAAACGCATCGAGTCTTCAGGAGTGTGGCGTCGCCACCCAATGTCGTTCTCGGCGCAACTCAGCTCAATGCTTCCTTTCCAAGTCTTCTTAGGGCGATCGGGGTATAATGCAGCGTAGCCCTCGGGGCAGCTGCATCAGAGGTAACGTCTAAGTTAGTGGTACTTTGTCATAAACACCAGATAGTTTAGAGTGCAATTTTAATTAGAAATTATTCTATATTTTGACCACACACACACACACACACACACACACACACACACACACACACCTGATAGTGGCAATTGCAGGTCCCGATCTACTAGCAGGTAACACATCACCCCTGCAGGTGTATGTGGCATCTCTCATCTCCACGATGAGGCCCCTCTCTTGCACATCCTGGAGCCCCGAGCAGCCGCCGGTGTCGACTATAAGCAACAGAGAAAGAACATGATAGTGTTGCGAATCACACCAGTTTGTGCTGCAGACGCGCGTGTCAGAGGATTGATCCCAGTGCTGCAGTGTCTTCACAGCACGAGTGATAGGGGGATTGCAAATGGTGATATCAGTCCTTATGGCATTATGCAAGGAAGTAGGGAAGTGGAGCAAGGTTTTGGTACGTAAGTGGCTGCTTGAATACTTACTGAGGCTCTCCACCCACAAGTCATCTTCAGGCCGCACCACCATCTTGTAGGACGTGTTTGGGATGCGGATGCTGCAGCCAAGCCGGTGGTGCTTAGGGAGGCTGGACACCTGGTAAATGCCACAACAGTGAACATTATTACTTCAAGATAAACTAATTAACCACCTTTTAATACTATCCAATGTTGATATTCAATTAGAGAAATTTTCACGCAGACGGTTACATGTAGGATTAACTTCAATCACAATTTCTCTGGTAACCCCCAAGATACTTTTATACTCAAACCAATCAATTTTCCATTTATTGGTAGACCAAGCCATTTGAAGCAATGTGGTAATGCTCTATTTTCTTCTCCATTTCTTAAAAAGGAAATATTGAAACTTACATGAAAATAAAAAATGACAACCTAATCTGGTATACAAAGCTACAAGGCACCTCTCGCCATGAGGGTGCAACTGAATTATTATCTTGTGATCTTGAACGAAAACCACGAGCGAGTGTGCACCCTTCAAAATTTACCAAGCACACTGAGAAAACTATTCCAGAAAGTTCAAGCACATTAGAGGTGCATCAGAATTTAATATGGCACTAGAACAAAAAACTTCCAAAACACACAGGACTGTTCGTGAGTGAAGATACTGCGCAGAATATGAAAGTCCATCTCTGTAGCGCGTGTAGATGTGTCAGCACGGTCACAGCACGTAGGAAAGGAAAAGTGGTGACGATGAACCGGCCGTGAAATGTGTGAAGCAAGTGTAGGACGAGAGTAGTGGCGTGGTGAGTGCTGGAGGCGTGGCTGTGGCCGGACCATTGTACGAGTGGGATGCAGGAAATGAGGCAGAGTGGAGGAGCTGCAAGTGGCAAGCGTCGGCGAATATGTTGCGGTAACTTTCTCCTTCCTGTGCATTTCAACGCGAGCTTGGTAGTCCTTGGCGAGACGCACTTATTCCATTCTATTCAAGTTTGCTTCCTTGTCTCCTGCGTCTTCCATTTTTATGTAAGGTTGTTCAACTTCACTAGAGCCTCCTTTGTTTATTTTTATTTCTCATTTCTGATCCAATTTTATTATTCCACACAGCCATCGTCATATTTCCGTTTCCGCAGCATCACCTTTCCACGTGATGCGTTCTTTCTTACTTAATTGCAAGAACTTGACGATACCACAGGACTGGATTCTAATTATACTCCGGAGGTATTGATGACATTCGGTGTGTAGCACATTATTGGCTCATGACTACCTTTGCGTACTGCATCTACATGGAAAAGATCATCGTTACAATACAGCAATAACCTAAATTGAACTTGTCAGAAAGGGATCGAACAGCCATTACTCCATCTGTAAACGTAGTGTCATTGGTTTTAATGGCTCACCAGTCAACCTCTGACTAAAAGTGACCTTAACCTACCAGAAAAAAAAGGGAAGAAAAAAAATGCCATCCAGCTTTGTCATTCAAATCTTCAGTGTATTTGAGATTAGACCTTGGAATGAACTTTCCTTACACAAATCTAGACAGAACCAGAGAGAGAGAGAGAGAGAGAGAGAGAGAGAGAGAGAGAGAGAGAGAGAGAGAGAGAGAGAGAGAGAGAGAGAGAGAGAGAGAATGTCATAATTTATAACTTTGGTAAGGAGGGTGACACGTAATCTTAAATAATATATAACTGCCACACAATCAGGAGCACGATAATCATAAAATGATTCCTTCATTCGTTCATATTCTAAAACAGGAAGGCACCATGCCTGTCCTACCGTCCTACCGTCCTCCTGCTTACCTGGACGTGCGTATCGGAAAAGGAAGCAGTCCAAGACCCATTGGGAAATTTGTGCAGGGTGAGGCCAGCCGGCAGCCGCTGTACCACGTCCTCGTGATCGAAGGAGTAGTGGCCACACGTCACGTTGGGCCGCGGATAGATGGCAGGGGTGGACAGAGACCACACCAGCGTGCACTCCTTGTCCTCGAAAGCCACTTCGATGTCTTCGTTACCAGCCTGCTGATAGAGAGTATAGATGTTCAGTGGCGGACCAAAAGATTCTTGACGAAAAAAAGAAAACAAACAAACAAACAAGAAACGAAGTAACAAGGGGTTTAGAATCTTTATGTAATTTTCATGAATTTTGTGAGTGTTAGTATGAAAAAGGCCATGAGATCAACAAACTGATAAACAGAAAAATTGAGCTTGGTATTCCAGGAGTATCAAACATCACATCACTCACCTGTTCCACCTCATATTTGTTCTGGTCCATGCCGCTCCCGTCCTCCCCTAGGATATCACCATCCATGCTGCCGTCACCCTCCGCGGCAGTCTCGTTTTCTGACATTATTTTGCCGAGCGCCTCCAGCGTCATGACGATCGGCCAGGAACCTCCATCTGAGGCGGCAGCACGGAGGAATTAAATCTACTAATAAAGATGATGACATAGCTGGGGGAAATAATATACAAGAAAGGAAGACAGTGTCGCAGTTCATCACACCACGGGAGTATCCGCCCTGCCCTCTGAAGTAACCCCAACACCACGAGCAATGAACCAGAAGCACTTCCTTGAAAATTCCCTTAAAAATCCCCCTTCCTGAAGCTGAGGAACCACTGACCATGCAAACACTGGCACTCCCCTTACAGCAATGCAAGAGAGAGGAAGGTACACAACCCCTAGCAAGACAGAACTCCTCTTTCTTCCTTCTCGTCCCTCTCAACCCTCAGCTGCCCCGCTCCATCCTTCCTCACCCTTCTCTGTTTACTATTACATGATGGGGGAGAGGCAGAAAGCGGGCCATTACCTGCTAGAGGCCTAAGGTACGACTGGCAGGAGTGTCGTAGGGACATCTATAATCAATGAACGTCAGTCTACTAACATCCAGGTACAGCGCGGACGACGAAGGGCCGGGTAAATATGGGGAGCTGGCAGCAGGACCTGTGTTTGATATGGTAAGGCTTCGTGTGTGTGTGTGTGGTGTGTGTGTGTGTGTGTGTGTGTGTGTGTGTGTGTGTGTGTGTGTGTGTGTGTGTGTGTGTGTGTGTGTGTAATGGTGGCTATTCTTCAGGTATTTTAAGTAAAGAAAATAAGAAAGAGAGAAAAAAAAAACTAAAACGTACAAGATGTTGACCAAAGCCTAAAAGTCAATATTTGCAACGAAACTCAGCACAAATTCAAGAGAGAGAGAGAGGGAGGAAAGAAAATACGAATGATACTACGTGGACAATAACTGTACACGAGGAGCGGCAAGTCATGGTCATGTATGCAGACTTGGCTACTCTCAGATGCATGAAAGAAACACTAGTGCATTCCACCGAGGACAGTTCCCTGGCAGTCCCTATATACAGCACAGAGAAGCAAAGACTGGGAACACATATTCTCAAACTCTTCACTCCTTCACTTCCACTATTTCAGAGGGTTTCATTCTGACTGAGACGAGTTTTACAGGTGTTTTTAAGATTCTAGCACAGTGACAAGATTTTCACATTATCAACTAGAGAAACACTCTTGGAAATCCCTCTAATCATCTCTGTGGCCTTCGAAAATAATAATAAGCGTTTCTGAATATGGAAATGAGACCATTAGCATGTACCCTTTAATTAACTGTCAAGGCAGATCCAATGCTTATGTGAAAGGAAAAGGAAGAAAGAATTGGTTAAGGTCTATACAAAATTAAGTGGCTGCTATCCTAAGTACATATGGGAATGGTGGTGGTGGTGGTGGTAGTGATGACAGTGAGTGGTGGTGATGATGGTGGTGGCAATAACTGGTGGTAGGTGTGGTAGTTGTAGTAGTGATGGTACTGAGCGGTGATGGTGGTAGTAGTGGCAGTGGTTGTGGTGATGGTAATGATTGGTGGTGGTAGTGGTGGTGGTGATGACAGATTCAAGATAGTGGTAGTGGTGGCAATAAGTGTGTGATGGATGGTGACGGGGACAGTGACAAGCGAGGCCGACACACTCACCCACGACACGCAGGTTGTAAGAAGCATTGGCGGAGGCGGAGCTGGTGAACACTTTGCACGTGTAGAGCCCAGCCAGGTTGTAGGGAAAGGGCGCGGTGAAGTGCACGTTCTGGGGTTTCTTCTCCGGCGCACTGTTCACGACCCCCAGGAAGGCCGTGTCCAGTACTGCAACACACATCACTTATTAGTATTGTACCCATGACTCGGTATTCATTGGTAATATTACGCAACACTCATCACAGACGTCGCATTCCAGCCATCACTGCCACCACCACCATGCTGACAATACACTGCTGGTGACGCGCACAACAGTCCATTGTTAGCGGCATAATGCTGGCAACAGGATATGTATTTATGGAAAGGAAATGCCTGTGCTTTTGCTGTAATGATGATGGCAACAGTAATGACGATAATGGTAGTTATTATCATTATCAATACTTTGGTTGGTACAATCTTAACTCACATTATTACTGCTGTCTCTCTCTCTCTCTCTCTCTCTCTCTCTCTCT
>CM035193.1:16470856-16490346 GCA_020233015.1 Callinectes sapidus
CCTTCGTATACACCATTAGATGTAACTGCGTCAGTGCTGCGTGAACACTGCCTTTGATCTGTTTTCTGGCTTGAGTTCATAGACCATTTCTGAGCAACTGTTATCTTATCGATATCTTTGTCACTTCCTCCACGTCACTATCTCCATCACTAGCGTGCTCCTTCTCACTATCGCTTCAGCCATGACTCTTGAGCTTACCTTGCTTATCCCCTGAATTATATGTTTGTCATATGAAATACCCATGCTATGATATTACCAAGTGTATATCTTAAACCGATGGTGATGCAAGTCTCTCTCTCTCTCTCTCTCTCTCTGCTCTCTCTGCTGTCTCTGCTCTCTCTGCTCTCTCTCTCTCTCTCTCTCTCTCTCTCTCTCTCTCTCTCTCTCTCTCTCTCTCTCTCTGTGTGTGTGTGTGTGTGTGTGTGTGTGTGTGTGTGTGTGTGTCCCCTTGGCCTCCTCCAAGCTGGATTATCCCTTTCGGAAACAACCCGATAAGCTGGATCGGCTTCCGGGTAGCGTGCCGCATGCCCATAAAGCCGCTGTTGGCGTTGACAGACTATACTAGTAATAGGCCTGGAATCGGTCTCATGGATAAATCGCTGATTTGACAAAGTTATACTAGCGGTATCCCATGATCCTACGAAGGCATCTAGTACTAAAGACATCAGTTTGTCTCTTCAAGTCGGTGTTCAGTGTCCATGTCTCACAACCATATAGTAAGACAGGGATCACCAGTGACTTGAAGATCCGAATCTTTGTCCGTCTGTACAGGTATCGACAACACCAAATACTCGCGTTGAGATAGTCCATAACGCCGTGGGCCAGGCCAATCCGCTGTGTGACTTCTTGGCTCGACCCACCATCGTTATGTACTACACTACCAAGATATGTGAAGCTTTTCAAGATTTCAATGTCCTCGCCACACGCATGGACAGACTGTACTGTTTTATCCAGTACGCGTCCAAACACCTGAACCTTTGTCTTGGCCCAGGAAACCTTAAGTCCCAAGGGCTTCACTTCCTTGCAGTGCCTCTAGAGCCATTACCAGAACCTCCAGTGACTCAGCAAAGATTGCTGCATCATCGGCAAAAACAAGATATGTAAGCTCGGTATTGCCGACAGATGCTCCACAATGACTTTGTCTGAGTGACACTAGTGCAGCAGAATGACATGCCAGTTCAGCCTTCCCAGCACGGATGATGCACGGGGACTCTGCGTGTTGTGGGGTGTGAATGGCCAAGAGCCAAGATGTTGTGCTGGCTCTCCTGTACATGTGACTGATAAAGTAACGTAGACAGACAAGATAATGAGAGAGAAACTTTGTTGTTGTCAGTCCCATCGGTGTATGAAAATGACTTAGTCCGCTTGATCCACATCGCTTTCAGCTTTACTTTTAGGGCAGGACTAAGCAGGACTTAGTCATTTTCTGGGATGTGCTTAGTCCACCCAAGTCATGTTTTTTTTTTTTTTTTTTTTTTTTTAGTCACGCTAAGTCCTTCTATGAATACCGGCCTGGTGGCTTTCCTGCCATGGCTGCCTCAAGTAACTTGCAAGTGTAGTCTATTATATCCAACTGATTATTCACGCTGACAATCTATCAGTTTTTAGGAGCTAGAATAGGCCTAGCAAGTCATTAGTGCTCACTATATGTTCAAGAAGTGTTGAACAAACCTTAGAGTGACTGGGACTGTGACCTACAGAGATTCATGTGGACTGGACATTAACAGGATGACAATCTTACCCTTGTGTCTGGTAAAAAAAAGGTAAGAAATTATTAGTATTGAGAAACTATACTGCCACTTATTAATTGTATCCACAGAATTGCATTTGTGATCTTAGAGCTCAACATTAAGTTGGAATCATTTGAACAGACAGTCCCCCAGTGGTGCAGAATTTGAAGGTCATTAAAATGGTATTTTGTAAATTGTTCATTTCAAGGACAGATGAAAGATCACAACTTCTGATATTTTCCCATTTTATGTTTACTGATGTTTTGCAAACAAACATTACAATAGTGGTCCCAGATCAAACATATTTCAGCTCATGATAAAGCAACAAAGGCAAATTATGCAGTGGTATTGATATGATAGAGTGATAGTGGTTTATAATTTGTAGAGAAAGTGTGTGCGTGTGTCCCCTTTTTTATCAGTGTTATCAACTTGATGTCGTCAATATTGTATATTATGGCCACAATAGCCTCACTGTTCTCTTCACAGGGTAATGAGTGGCTGGGAATACATCACCTCACTCAGCTCCCCTGTGCTGTACCACCTCGTGCTTCTCAAGGTTAGAGAAAGGAAGCATCCATACATTTAAGATCAGTCAGAAATCATCTCCCTGCTAAGTGTATGGTTTGTAATCATCCACATCTGCCTCTGTTTTCCCACATTCAATGAATTGTACTCTTCCAAGAGGGAGATTTCAAGACATTTGTCTTATCTTTTTCACTTTTCTTTTGAGAGTGGTTTGTACCATCAGTGGGCCTTTGTTCCATTGTTACTCTAGGCCAGTGTTACTCTTACATGCAAAAAATATTGAAGGTCAAGGGCTGTTCTCACTTGCATGCTCAAAATTTTAGACCACGGGAAATCAGCACTCATGCCCAGCTAAATCAATCTTATCAATCAATAGCATATCATCTCTATCTTCTGCTATCAAAGACCAGACAGTATCTTCAAACACTCTTCAGAGACATGCCATCTGGGAACAACAATGTTCTGACTTTTGTCGTTGTTCTTCAAAGAAAGCACATCAAGCTACCTTGGAACATTACACAAAACTCACTAAAAGATAGGATAAAATACAAGAAAATAAGGTGAGCTGCAAGATACTATTAGGCCTACATGTGGATGAACATAAAGGTAATATGTACATAGACAGACTGTTTTTCATTTAGGGCAGTACTTTAATTGTAAAATTAGTCTCTTATTTTCTTAGTGTTTTTAATGTTATATGTATTACTGTGTAAGTTTCCCGATACAGAGATATGTGATGTAGGGAGTATATACACCTCCATCACTACACCTTAGGGATACAGTTCCTTTAGGTGAATAAAGAAAATATTTATCATTAAGATTTATCAAATCAAAGCAAACACAACTTTCCAGGATGGCCCAGGGATTGGTGTGGGCAGTAGTGGTGGCAGCAGTGGTAGTGACTACAAAGTCAGAAGGGAACATCTGGTATGATGCAACCCCTGGCATGAGGCAACTTGAAGAGTTCATCTCCAACAACACTCAAGCAGTCAGTGTCCTTAATTCATCCATTATATTCAAAACATTACTCCTTATTCCCTTGACTATATGTGAGGAAAATTGTGCACATGAATTTTTATTCTTTTGCTATCTGTATCTAACTATTGAAAATGACACTTCATGGCTTAATTCCTGTTTCAGTTATGTATGTATGTAAAGTGCCAGGAACCATTTGATGCCACAGGGTGCCAAGAGAACTCAGTCTATTTGGCTGGGGCAGGCCAGTTTGGCTGCTGTGGTGCTTGTGTTACTTTTAAAAGTAAGTACTATACTGTTGGCACATGGAATGACAACAAGAGTATTGTATTGCTTGACATGGTAGATGTTAACGAGATTCCAGTATATCCTACTCACACTGGGTATCTGTTATGAGGTTGATTGGTATTATAGTTGTCTAAGACATTAAAAGAACCATCTCACTTTTAGGCGCCCATTGAATTTATGGCATTACAGTAATTGCCTCAATGTTTTCCAGTTGTCCTCCTGTGTTACAGTTGGCTTCTTCACATAAATTTTAGAAGCATAGATAAATATCATAGAATACCATTATATATTCATTTTTATACATGTAGCAGTTATTAATATATTTCAACTTAACCTCCTAGTTAAAAGTTTGACACCTTGTCTTTTCATTTATTTTCCATCAGTCATCCTGTGCTCATAGACACAACTTTCATTACCTAAAAACTTTACAATCCTATGATATTTATTAATCATTACACAGATTTCTTCAACAAGAATTGGCACTTGTACAAATTCCCTTTCATTGTTCCAGTAGTTCATGTTGTTCTTTATAAGACAAACCTACAAATAAACCTTTTTTGACAGAAAATGGTGAGTCAAACTGTACAGGGAGCATTGATCCTGCTTACAGTGGTGGCTATGCTGCTCCCAGGGATGCCTTATGGTCTGATGTGAGACAGAATTTGAAGGGGCTTCATATCTCTAGCAACACTGTCTTCTCCTCCTGGTGTGACTATGGACTTGCATGTGGCTACGATAACGTATGTAGGGCAGGTATGTATTATTTAGTGTGTATGAGGAACAAGACAGTGAAAGTGAGCAGTGCAGTGTACTATATATCAAATTCCTATCCTGTTTTGAGATATAATTGCGTGCAGTGCACTCTAAAAAATTACGGTTAGGGCATTAATGAAGTAGAATAAGGCCACAAAATACTTTTTTGTAACACATTGGTGCGCAGCCTCTTAATTGCCTACTACTTATATTAGCCACATGTGTATTTAACTGTAGGCATTCTGATGGAACAGAGCTTGCTTAGGCATAACATGGCTGGCAATGTACTGTACTTCCACAGCAGTGTCAACTGTGCTATATCTAAACCACAGATATTGTAGGGTGGTCTATGATGTTTCCATTTCCACTCGTGAAGCTCACTAAAGAAGAAATTGAAAAGTTGCAATAAAATACAGTAATGCCTTGGTATACAGTACATTTGCTTTGAATTATGTCCAACTTGGTATACATTCTGTTTTTGACAAGAAAAAATTTGCTTGGTATGTAACCTATGTTTGGAATGCAACTCATGTGTTAGAGCTACTATAGGTTAAAATGAGTGACTTCACTGCACACTATCCTTGTATACCTCTCCTGAGACATGGCATAACTGCCCACATGTAGTGTTACCAGGCTTTTTATAATTTATTTCTGAATTAAGATTACTTTTGTATTTACCATATTTGATACATATTTAAGATGCATCTTTCTTAATAAGAATGGTGTAGAAAAATCCCCCTGTATCTTATAATATCTTATCGTGTCTGACATGTAGGTGTACATTCCTCACTCTTTTTCTCAATATAAATCTTTCAAACCTTAGTTTTTATCACAACTTGTCCTCATGCTATACATGATAGAGAGATTGCCCACAAAAGATACTTCATCCTTCCATCACCTGAATCTTGTATGCTTTATATTTCTTGCCGGAATTATGCCAAGTCTGTTCTTCAATTAGTTAAACACTCCTTCATCAATAGAAAATATAAAAAACTTTCAAACTCTAACTTCCCTAGCTGGCCTAAATCCTTGCAAAGCTTATGTACCTGATGGGATCCCTCCTATTGTTCTCAAAAACTGTGCTTCCATACATGCACCTTGCCTGGCCAAACTCTTCCAACTCTGTCTATCGACTTCTACCTTTTCTTCTTAGTGTAAGTTTGCCTACATACAGCCTGTCCCTAAAAAGGGTGACCATTCTAATCCCTCAAACTACCATCCTATAGCTTTAATCTCAAGCTTGTCTAAAATTTTTCAACCTATCCTTAATTAAAAGATTCTTAAACATGTGTCACTTCACAATCTTCTATCTGGAACTCCCTACTTGCCTCTGTATTTACAACTTTCTATGACTTTACTTTATTTAAGAGGAAGGTTTCAAGACATTTGTCCCTGACTTTCAGCTTATCATTTGAACCTTGAAGGGGACTTGCAATATAATGGGCTTTTTATTTTCATTGTATTTGTTGCTCTTGCCCACTTTCCCCCTCTTACATAGAAAAATGTGAAGCATGTCATTTTGAAATTTCCTTCATCCTTACTCCCAAAGATTTACAGTATTGTATCATAGGCAAGGGTGCTGTATCATATTTTTAACCATGATACGACGTAAGGATGTGTTTAAAATGAAAATATGTCCCTCTTCATCTCACATTTTGGATTTGTCATTTTAAGAGCAAAAACTTTTCTTCCATCAGGAGGGAGTGTAGAGGGTGGGTGTCTGTATGTGCGGCAACAGTATTATGAAGCTCTTGAATCAGGCAGCTTTAAGCCTTACCGGGATGACTATCGCTGGCCACCAAACTGCACACAAACTGGAGAATATACCGCTGTGCAGTGCAAAGGACCTCCTGGGGAGGAAAGGCAAGTTCCATAGAAGTATCATACTAGTATGTACAGTGTTTTGAAAATCATGCAGAGTAGATGTAGCCTCATCTATCCTGCTTTAGCATTACTTTATCTCTGTATTGTTTCTTTTTTATTGCATGCAGAAAATGTCCTATTCTTATTCTATTTTATTTTCTTTATTTCTAGAAAATTGCAACGTGTGTTATTGTAGCCAACCACCATACATAAGAATGCATTCATAGGTGAAGTTTTATTTCAACAGTGTGCCAGAGATAGACTTCCTTACAATTGTTTGTTCTACTCATTGAATGGTCTCAGAACAGAATTTCACAAGTGATATGCATTCTTTTTCATTGCAATGTTACCGGCAGATATGTGTGTGTGGACCCTGCAGGAAACACAATCTTTGGTAGAATCTTCCCATGGCAGGAGGAGCTTGTCACCAACATGAATTGCAGTTAGTGTCCTTGATATGTGAGGAGTGTTTAATCCATTTCTTCTCTCTTCCTAAAAAATATTAGGTTGTTTAATTGCTTGCACTATAGAAAAGGGATACTAGAGATGCTTAAAAGTTTCCTGTTTTGGAAATTGTTGTATTTATTAATTTTTATGGATTTTGCACAAAAGATAGGTAATGATGCTAATATAAGTGTCAGTTAACAAGAATCTTCCTTGGCAGAGTGCTCAAGGCAGGTTTGGGAGCAGCAGCAGGCTGGCGAGTCCTCTATCACTCTTCACTGTATGGAAAATGGCAACTATGAAGCATTGCAGTGTGAAGATGGCTGGTGTTACTGTGTGCATCCAGCATCTGGTGATCCATATGGCACCATGATACCCGAGGAAGCCATGCACCTTCTTCCCTGCTGTAAGATGCCTTCAACATCTTTATGAAGTTTAGTTTCCTTGTTGGAATTTTGAAATATTCAACAAATAGATTGTAGTATTAGTATGTTATGTAAGTATACATGTATCCTTTTTAAAATTTGCAGTTAATGATTAAGTGAAAAATATAATTTTATTAGTTCGAAAATTTATATAACACAAGCCTATCTTTAGACAACATCACACTGGTGGGAGAACAATATCTGAGAAGGTGTGAGAGTGTGTATGAAGCAGAAGGGCAGCTGACGGAGCACATGCTAGCTAAAGGATTACATGGGCCAACTGGTCTCTATGAGTGTGACCCTGATGGATCCTTCAATGGAGAGCAGTGTATTCACGGACAGTAAGTGTCTTTCATCAAGCAACTGAGGAAAAAATGGTGTAAGATGGTTTTGGTCCCTACATTATAAGAAGGATTTAGGTCTATTAGAGTCAGTCCAAAGAAGAATAACTAAAATGATAGAGGGGATGAGGGATATTCTGTACAAAGTGATAGAGAATATCGAATTTGCATTCTTTATAGAAAAGTATATTAAGAGGTGACCTGATAAAAGTACGAGTATTTAAGTGGTCACCTGATTAAAATGAAGGGGACATAGCGAATTTTTTAGGATCAGTAGCCAGGATACAACCAGAAATAATGCATTCAAGCTTGAGAAATATAGATTGGAAAAAAATGGAAAGAAGATAGTTCTCTAATTGTTGTTGATGAATGGAATGGACTCCCTAGTCATATTGTTAGTGCTAAGTTCATATATGGATGGGGATATTAGGTAGAATTAGCTAGTTATATCTCATACAGGAACTTCTACATGTTGGCCTGATAGCATCTTGCAGCTTCTCTTTTTTTATGTACCTGCAGAAATATTCCTATGTTCTCATTGCAGTGATTTTTTAATATAATTGTTTTTTTTTGTAAATAATTTATATTTAGTGAGAAAATTTCCGTAGTAAAGATCTGTCACTAAAGAATATTTATTATCGATATGATGATTTTCTTGGACTTTCTATGAGTGACGGATGTGTTTGATTTCAGATGCAGGTGTTATGACAAGTACATGGTCTCAATTTTGAAGCTTTCATCTGGAGGTGGATGTAGTAAGTATAGGTTGCAATGTTAGTTAATTGATTTAGTAATGCAATAAGATGATGGGATTGGTGTTCTATTTATAAGTTCTTTACACTTCACTTAAATGGTAAACATAAGATCAAATTCCTTCCCTTAATTTGATCTTGGAATCTTGGGCATTCTTTTAAGTAAAAAGCTACTGCCTCCCCTTAATTATTGTTCATGTGTTCAGAGGGAAAGGAGACAAAAGTTAATCAAAGAAATAAAGAGAAGTGAATTTTGAACATATCTATTTTGAGTTGTATCAGAAATTTTCAGTAAGAGAGCAGAAAAGTAAAGTTAAATAAAACAAACTAAAGTAGAGCAAGTGTGTTGATGGAACCTTCAATGTCAGGATAAAACTACAATGATAAAATGGAGAAAAATGTTTCATTAACATTAAAAGATTTTAGAGATCAGAATACCGTATCTTTCACACATTTCTCATCCACAATACAGACTGTGCAAGAGACCAGTGGCTCTATGACAGCCAGGAGAATTCCCATGTCAGTCTGGAGTGTGCCACACCTGCTGGACTAGATTCGGGCCTGTACTTCCCCTACCAGTACTATGGTGATATGGGTGTGTACTGTGTTGACCAAGATGGCATCAGAGCTAGTCCTATGGTATGTCAAGCATTTTTTTATTTCTAGGTGGTGAAGCATAGTGAAACAGATGGTTTAGTAAGAGTGGGATTGGCTTAGGCCTCACAAAAAGAACAGCAAAAATGGGAGCCCCTTGGAGGTTCTGTCCCAAAAGAAAGTTCAAAAGATTATTCTACTTGCTTCTTGTACTTTTCTTCTACAGTAAATAGTATAGTTACATAATAGATGTGTTTACTGATCTCATTAACTTACAGTAATTGCATGTAATAGCATCACACCATTTGGTTGTGGGCAGTGTGGTGATGTGCTCTTAACTGACCAGTGGTTATGGTCAGAATCACAGTGGAGAGTTCTAAGGTTTGATCCTGAAGATACACACAAATGTTCATATTGCAAGCAAGAATAAACAATTTTCATGAACTTTCTTGCCTGTTAACTTGGCCCAGTTTCTCACATAGGAGTAAAATTTTGCTGTTGCTTGAATGCTGTGGTAATTAAATGAAACTGAATATTCAGTAAGTGACTGGAATTCTTTTATTATATTCAAATGCCACTTCATGCAAATAGCAGCTAGGTGTATATGGGAAATTGTAACAAATTAACAAGCTAAAAAAGGTACGAAAAAGTATATTTTACAAATCAAGGTTTCCTTCCACAGATTTTTAGAGAATATGTAAAACTCCTACACTGTGATGAAGCAGTTCGATGCCAGAATGGAATAAGTGAGAGCTGTGAAAAGGCTTGTGCAAAGTTCTCATCAGTACGTTGTCTGAATGAAACCGAGGAGTCCTGTCAGAGGACCTGGAAGACATGTCCACTTCACATGTATATTAAAAACATACTTGATGTGTAAAGAAAGAAAGAAACATGTGTAATAGGTATGTGGAAGTAAAGCTATTGTATATGTATGTATATTAGGTTTCTCTATTCTTTCTACTTCTTTAAGATTAATTTACTTTGGCAGAGAAATGTGACTAACTGATCAAATAACAGTGATGTGAGTTAACTAATCTTGACAGGAAAAGCCTGAGCTCAATGGCATAGCTAGTGTTTTAGCTGCTCAAGATGGCCGATGGCCTTCAAGTTTACTGCCCTTGCCCAGAATCAATACAATATTACAAAGCACATTAATCCTTTCATATCTAGAAAGAGAGAGAGAGAGAGACACAGACTAAATTATCTTTTATTGATTAAAATTTGAGTTAAATCCTTTTAAAGGAAAAATTTAATAATTATCATCTTGCAAGACATGTGTAGACAATGAACTGTGAGGTATCTGCACACCTGTGTTTATCAAGAATTTGAGCCTTGGCCTGATTATCAATAGCAAGCACATACTTGATAACCTAAAACTGACAACTGTGAAAGGTTGGTTAACATCAATTATTAATTATATTTGTCAATTGTACAGCAGACCAAAAGAGTCACCCCAAAAAATACCGCTTGGGGTTAAGTGACCCCTCCAACCCCCTACCTTAGCTATGCCACTGCCTGAGCTTTAGCTAGAGTATTATTTTTGTTGTAGCTGTTGTACTGTAGTAGTAGTAGTAGTTAGTAGTAGTAGTAGTAGTAGTAGTAGTAGTAGTAGTGATATAAGTACTAGTAGCATCATTAGTATAGTAGTAGTAGTCTAAGCATATATTTGTAGAAAAATGTGAAAAGTATATTTGTATTAATGAATAACATTAATATCCAAATATGAATTATTCAATTAGTATCCTGATTTAAATTTATTTATAGTCTCATTGATTTGTCCATAATAGCAGTAATAGTAGTGGTCTGTGTCTAGTGTTAATGCCCCTTGTGCTTGTAGTGGATGATGTCCCTCACCCCAAGACATCCAGGTTTCATCACTTCACCTTCCCCAGGTACCGTTTTATCAACCAATCAAGTGTGAGAGGTATGATGACTGCCTGGATTTGAACAGGAGTCTGCAGATTAGAAAAAAACTGAACAGGAAATCCATAGTGAACTTAGAAGAATGGGAATGTGATGGATTACAGTTGTGAAAGATGGATTGAAGGCAGGTGTGATCAGCAGATAGTGCCCACTTATCCAACAGAGAGAAGGTATGGGTAGCATGGAATGCAATAGAGAGGATCCACCATTGGGAGGATGCCAGACAGGAGTAGGATAATGTACATAGAAGAGAGGTGCTGCTTGCCTTTCTGAACATGAATGGCTGGAGTAAAGAAGGCTGGGTAGTCTTAGGCATAGGTAGGTACATATGTGGTAGAGAAGAAAAGAGTACTGGTGATTATGAGGTAAAAGGAGGGAAGGAATATAGAGAAAATCAAATACACAAGAGACAGAAGGCAGACTAGGACACAGAGCATAAGACTGAAATCGAGGCTGTGACTAGCTTGAGAAAGAGACTAAGACTTGATAAATGGGTTGTCACGGTGATTTCAGTGGACGCACAGGGTTAATAGAGGAGATGGTGATCCCAAATGCCCAGCAGATCTTAGCTGGCAACACAGGAATGAGGATTAAGAATAGGTGGAGCAATTCCCAATAAACTATGTAATAAAGTAAAAAGAATATATATCAACATCCAATCAGTGAGAAATAAAACCATAGGATTTAGAGAGTTGATCAATGAGCATAAATTTGAGATTTTTGTAATAGCTGAGACTTGACAATTATAATAATGCTAAGATTTATTAAATAATTCCTTTGAGTCATACCTTTAAACACCAAGCAGGGGTTCACAAGAGAGAAAGAATACGGATGTTCATATCAAAGAACTTCACTTGTATTGTAATTCCTGATATGCCTAGTAATTTTGAGCATAGAATTAAATTTAATGTTACATCTCGCTCTATTGTTGGTTATAGATCCCAGAGACAAAAAAAACTATTTTTTAAGGTTATAGTCATAATAATGGTGACTTTACTTTATGGATCCATGACTATGAATACCAACTGCAGGTGCAGTTGTCATGATAAAGAACTGTCAGTGTAATATTTTATACGCATAACACAACTCAACAGACCAGTCTATTTTGCAATATGGGACGAAAAATTTACTTGTAGCCGGTAAGTACGTTATTTCCTAGATCGAGTCACAATACCATGATATCTCGACCCTCCCTCACTCCCTCCGACCTATATTCCTTAACAAGTGTCAATGACTGATTACGAGACAATGCAACTACAATGCCTAAGGGAATAACTCCATCAGACATCGTAATGAATAAATTGTTCATTGGTTTATTCTTTTCGTTCCTGAGTTTTCCTGCAATGTATGCACATAATGATACCATGGCCTAGTGTGAACCATAACATACTGGCTACGTTGAAAAAAAGCTATAAAGGTGATGATAATAATATAGATAAGATACATATATACCCTAATAAGACACGAAAAAGTTGAAAGTCCTCCACTACTAAGATTATGCAACTACTAATCTTACCTTCCCGTAAATAGTCCTTGGAATCTTTTAATCATATTCTGAAACGCTTCTACGCCATATCCCAGTACACTGAACAAGTTCTAATTAAATCATAAATGTTTTTCCGTATTTTCATAGTTTTAGTGACAGATTAATGAAATTTATACATTGTTAACAGGAGAAACACTTGACAAGTTGACCCTTTGACCTTTAAAAACTGTCTGAACAGTCGTTTCAGAATGCGATTCCTTTACCAACACTGCTAGAAGGCTTAAGAGTTGCAAACATGCGCGCTCCACATCACTATCTATCTACTGATCTATCTACAGTTATCTACTGACTCGTATAAGAAGAATTAACATTTTTCTTGTCATGGTCAACCATCCACATTTTTATTGCTCTTCTGATTCCTAAATAATGATTTAAAAACTACTACTACTACTAATTCTTCTACTAGTACTACTGCTACTACTACTACTACTACTACTACTACTACTACTACTACTACTACTGCTGCTGCTGCTGCTGCTGCTGCTGCTGCTGCTGCTTCTGCTGCTGCTGCTGCGAGAGAGAGAGAGAGAGAGAGAGAGAGAGAGAGAGAGAGAGAGAGAGAGAGAGAGAGAGAGAGAGAGAGAGAGATCGTAAAAACTCCTAGTAATAAACAACGCTCCCTGCCCTATACTATGTCCATCAACAGTGTAAATGCTCAGTGCGATTTGAAATAGTTTGTTATGTTTATTTTCAGAGCAAAATATTCCACAGACCTCCCACCGTGACATTTCAAACTCTTGCTCGCAACCTTTTGTAAGTTTTGTCACGGTAAAGAAGAATGGACGCAGTAAATTATCCGTCACGGACAGATCATTGCATCACATGATACATCAAGACGTGTGGGGATTAGTTATCGTTTGGCTTGATAAGGGAGGAATTAAGGTGATAGGAGAAAGAATACCAATGACAGCCAGGTGGTAGTGATGGTGGTGGTATCGCCAGTGTGTGTGGACGCGTGTGTGTGACAGTTGTAGTGGCGCTGGTCAGGATGTCACACTAGAGACGCTACACTTCAAGGGGCACTAAACTAGGAAGGGCTCAACACAACACACAAGATTGGTTGTTCAAGAAAATAAGATCGCTAAGGAGGTTTGTAATTTGTTCGTTCACTGTACATGATATTCACCAAAATTTTCGACATGACTTAATCCTGAAAAGAAATAGATAAATAAAAACTGGAAAGTGGGAAACGTTTTCTCTATTTTTCAGGATCTCACTCATGTGCTTTGTCTTCTATCAATTTTCGAGTGAATATGTTAAGTGTGTGTGTGTGTGTGTGTGTGTGTGTGTGTGTGTGTGTGTGTGTGTGTGTGTGTGTGTGTGCGTGCGTGCGTGCGCGCGCGCGCGCGCGTGCTATTGCATCTATTATTCAATTTATTTATTAATACAATTCACCTTACATACTCATTTTCACTTTCCAAAGTCTATTATTATTATTATTATTATTATTATTATTATTATTATTATTATTATTATTATTATTATTATTATTATTTACATTATCATCATCATGATCATCATCACCAACACCACCATCATCATTTTCCTTAGTGATCTTTAGTCATGTTGACGGCTATACACACACACACACACACACACACACACACACACACACACACACACACTATTTTACTAGGTCGCCTCTCAAAGGTTCATCCAACCCGCAGTGTTTCCCTTGAACTAAACTATGATTGAGGACAGAGTATCCAGGCGACATTAAGTGACTCCTTACCACTCCGAGAGAGAGAGAGAGAGAGAGAGAGAGAGAGAGAGAGAGAGAGAGAGAGAGAGAGAGAGAGAGAGAGAGAGAGAGAGAATTAATAAAGATATCAACACAACTGATAAGGAACTTTTGACGATTAGTTTTTGACATGTCACTTATCTGTAAAATATAAAGAACTCGCTTGAAGATTTTTCTTTTTTTCTGTTTAAGTCACCTGATAGTTTTAAAGCATTCATTAACAGGAGAAAAAAGCTAATATTTATCACCCAGTTATCATTGTTAGCGTTTATCAGTATGTAATAATTTCTGCCTATCTACTAAGTGGTCAGCCGTGGTATGCCTATGGTCTTAAAGGGCTGGTGTTGAGATGTGGTCCAAGATGCTATCCCTTTTCACCAGGGGTAATGAGTGTGAACGCTTCCGTGGGTGGCTGGCTTGCTGGGTAGGGGGATGTTTTTCAGGCTGCTCATTTAACAAGAAAAAATGTGTGTATTCGTATAGGTATGAATAATAAGATGCGAATGAAACAGTGTTTTAGTTTTCAGTGTCTTTTATTCTTCTATTCATTATTATCGTAGTTAGTTATTATCATATTTTTTGTGCTCTTTGATATTGTAATTGCTTATCTGTCTGTCTACTCTTTTCGTTTTCACTAATACTCCTTCAATAACTATTTACATAGCTTAGTATTAGTCTTGTGTCTCGAGTGCCGTGTCGAATTTCCTGAAGAACAGACTCTTTACCTTGACTGAATGAATACATGCTTCGGACCATGCAGAGCGCTATGAACCCTCGCACACGTCACAACATAAGTACGGTAACAATGAATACTCGGCCGACAGTTAATATAAGGAACTCAGACTTTGACGCTAGTAAGATTGATTTCTATAGTATATGTATAGTACAACTCCAGCCATTTCAGAAGAGGTTTACTTATCTATCGCAGTCAGCATGAAGTATTCATACGTAAAGCGGTTTTCCGTGAAGCGGTACTGACCCGCTTGTTTTATAACATGCACCCACCACTTATCATAGCAACTATCAGATAATGATCCTGTTATCATGACAGATGACGGAAAAGTAGTATAGTGCTTCCAACGCGGTACACTTTATAGCCATGCTTGTAAACATTCTGCAGCCACGGATGTTATTCAAGAAATGTTACAGATTCAATAATGAAGATAGTGGTGCTAAAAATAATAATGATGATAATAATAGTAATAATAATAATAATAATAATAATAATAATAATAATAATAATAATAATAATAATAATAATAATAATAATAGGAAGAAAAGTAATATAGTTAAACAGACCCAAGTTGTTCCATCCAGCTCTCATTGGCAAATTAAATAAACAATCAAATAAAATATGATGACAGTTTTTCCTGCCTGAGTGCTCACTAGCCATACGCTCCTGATCTGGAGACCCAAAGTGGCTCCCAGAAGTTCGATAAATGCTCTGAGGGTTACAAATGTTGGTCACTAAATATCGAAAAAGTCAAATAAAGATCTATAATTATCTAACATTCGTGTGTGTGTGTGTGTGAGAGAGAGAGAGAGAGAGAGAGAGAGAGAGAGAGAGAGAGAGAGAGAGAGAGAGAGAGAGAGAGAGAGAGAGGTGGTGTTGTGTTACGTACGTATTCAGAAATGTTCAGCTCTCTCCAAGAGTGTTTATCGTATTAATAACGGAGAAAGCTTGTCAATCTATCAATAGAAGAAAAATCTACAAATCTGTATAACTTTAACTACTAGAGCCTTCTGAAAGTAAAGGGCGCAGAAACGTTTCAGAATATGGGCCTTATCTTAGTACCTCTCAAGCTTTCTCACACGCTCTGAACAAAAAATAATTATCATATCTTCGTTATAATTCCTTCCAGAACTGAAAACATTCGCTAGTTTCACGATGTCAAAACCAGCGTGGATATGGGCGGTGGTGTTAGCAGCGACTGTCCTTATGGGGATGGAGCACATAGCTACAGCCAGCTCTGATCACGGGTTGGGGCTCCTCGCTGACATCATGGCCAAAGACCCTACACAGGTGATTCTCATGACTAGATGGTTGTTTAATGTGGTATTTCGCAATTTAACGCAAAACTAATGAGATCAGTAATGCATGTAACACTTTAAATGATACTTGGCACCTTTCGTTAGCTTGACTGGGGCAAATGCGTTGTGTATATGTATGCCCTCTTGTTATTCATCTTTTCGTGTGTGTGTGTGTGTGTGTGTGTGTGTGCACCCGCAGTTATGCTTATACGTGAGTTGCCAGGAGCCAGTGTCTCCGGAGACTTGCCCAAACAACACAACATACCTGGAGAATGCAGCGCAGTTTGGATGTTGCGGCGCCTGCGTTTCTTTTCGCCGTGAGTGACATGGTTCATAGATGTAATTTGTGTAAATCACACCAGGTATGCTAACTTCCTGTAGGGGATTCCTTGTTCATCCCATTCCTTGAAATGCACTGGCACAACGCTTGCATTGGTTTTATGAGCCATGCAGGTTAAATACACAAATCACATTAATAAGACGTTGCTACATTACACTGGCAAAGGATGTAAGATTTCCGATTTATGTAACGTTGCATTTTTCATCATTGAATTAAACTAGGAAATTTAATAGGCAAATATAAGTAGCAAATCGCCTATATTCCATGAGTTTAGCAGTTTCTTACCTAACAGAGCATGATTTAATTGTACTTTAAAGCGTCCACTGTTATTAATACAAACTTCCAACAGAGGAAGGCGAGTCCTGCACTGGCAGCATCGACCCAAATTATGGCGGAGGCTACACGAGAGGCTCGAATAACGTCTTGGAGTCCTTTTATAACGTCTCGAACAACAACATTCTGCAGTCTTCCTGGTGTGACCACAGTCTCCAGTGCTATACTAAAAATAATAGAACGTATATATGTGCAAGACCGGGTAAGTGTCTCGTATGATACACATTACCATATTCATTACACCAGTTGCACAGTGAGTTTATTTGTAACACGAGTATTCCAATATATGAAGAGTTTAGTCATCACACTCTAAATAAGTTTTCAATGGAACTTCTAGCACTAATGCAAAACTGTCGCAACACAGGTAACCAATCCTGCAGTAACATGCTTCACTACTATCGCCAAGATATTCTGAGCAGTAACTACAAAGCCTACAGAGATGACTACCGCTGGGAGCCTGTGTGTACCCGTGATGGCAAGTTTGACCCCAAGCAGTGTATAGGGCCCCGGGATAAGCCAAGGTGAGAGTGGCTAAAGGAGAAGAGGAAGCAGAAAGAGGCGTTGACAGCTGATACGTAAATAATGAACACGCGCTGTTTCTGAATAACAACACACACACACACACACACACACACACACACACACACACACACACACACACACACACAGCATGCATAAAGGAAAAATAATATAAATAACAACTTGCAGCTATTAAAAAGGCGTTCCTTACTTCTTTCATTTATTATTTCATTAATTCGCTGTTACTTCTAAAAACACAATTTCTAATGAAGTGAAGACAAACTCTCTCTCTCTCTCTCTCTCTCTCTCTCTCTCTCTCTCTCTCTCTCTCTCTCTCTCTCTCTTAAGCATCCTATTTTTTTCCCAAAATCATTCCATTTTTCATTCTTTACTATCTGACAAACAAGACTGAGAAATACATGTATTGTTTGGTGACTACGGCCGTATCTCTATCGCACAATCAAGGCAAGCGGATCTGCTCTGGTTTCAGATGTGTGTGTGTTGATCCGGAGGGTAACAGGCTCTTCGGTCTAGCTTTCCTCGAGCAAGAGGAACTTTACAACACGATGAATTGCAGTGAGTCTTGTTCACGACGCAGAGACAGAGACAGTGACAGAGACAGGGAAAGGCGCAAAAATAGAAGGACATATTGATATAAGAAAAGACAGACAGGTGAATAAGTGAGCAAATATACAGATATACAGAAAAAAAATGAAAAGGAAGGACAGGCAAAGAGACAGACAGATAGACAGACAGACAGACAGACAGACAGACAGACAGACAAACACATAGAAAGACCAGGGACAATACAACTCACAGAAGATTCGCCATCTCGTATCCTTGCAAATATTGACGGTATAGATGATCTAGTGAACTTATCACACTGATGGCAATATAATTGAAGGATTGGGGTCTTGTCTCAGTGCAAGAATGATATTGGTAGTTTTCTTGAATTCTGCATGATAACACTACCATTGGTAAATAAGACGAGTGGTATTTAAACCTATCTATTTACTAGGTTAGATCCTTAGAATTGGTTGTTAGATTAGATTGAATAACGCAAAGTAACCTATTCTTTCTAGTCTATTCTTAAAAAAACACTGATGTATGCGTATGGAATTCTTGCTCTTTTCTACTTTTCCTCATTTCTCCATTTAAAACTCCTCATTTTTCCGTCAGAGTGTTCCCGTAAAGTGTGGGAGAAGAGGCAAGCAGGACAAACTGCAATCACTCTCCACTGCCAGGAGAATGGGAACTATGAGGAGCTGCAGTGTGAGGACGAAATGTGCTACTGCGTGGATCCCGCCACAGGGAACCTCTATGGTTCCCGGCTCCCCGAGGCTGCTATGAATATGCTCCCTTGTTGTAAGTTACAGAGCCGTACCAGCAGTTACATAACCGCTGAAACTGCCCCTGCTATAAGATTTCCGCGCCTGTATTTTTTAATGCTTTCCTCTCTAATAAGGACCATTTTCAAAGACTACAGACATGATTAACAAAGTTTCTCTTGACATTTTCCTCGGCGATAATGCAGAATTCTTGTTAGCGTACACACACACACACACACACACACACACACACACACACACACACACACACACACACACACACAGCATGCATAAAGGGAAAATAATATAAATAACAACTTGCAGCTATTAAAAAGGCGTTCTACAATTGGAAAAAATACTAATTCATAAAACCTATTACCTTGCATCATTAGGCATTGAGCATTGGGTTGGGCTTCATCCCCCTCAGTCACCTCCCCCTAGTGGATCTGCCAGCAACAGTAACACATTTTTCTTGGTGGGCAACCAGTCAACAGAACTCTGACCGGGGAAAAGTACCTGAGGCGGTGTGACAGCGAGCATTACGCCCATGACAAGCTGCTGGATGCTATGGCTGAAAGTGGCGTGAGAGGACCTGAGAGCTTAGCAAATTGTGACCTGGATGGTTCCTTCGCCAGCAAACAGTGTGACCAGAATATGTAAGTTTCAGACACCAAACACTGAGGGGATGATGTTAGATACTTAAAATGTATTTGGTGTGTTTTAATGAAGGGTTTGGTCTTAGACATGATACACAAGTCAGAGTCAGCTCTATCCAGTGACAGCTTCTATGGAAAAAGATAACATGTCATTTTTGTGAGAAATATAAGTACGAAAAATGCTTGAAGTTCGATTGGGAAAGGAGTTGTGGCTTAAAATGTATATCGGCTTCTGGCCAATGATATTTCTGAATTAGAATCGTTTGAGCTGACATGTCGCTCTACGTAAAAGTAAGGGTAGGAAGGCTGCTTAATCAGGTAGGGGTCCGTCTATAGTCTATACATAATTCCATTCTCTCTCTCTCTCTCTCTCTCTCTCTCTC
>CM035193.1:16493048-16506152 GCA_020233015.1 Callinectes sapidus
TCTCTCTCTCTCTCTCTCTCTCTCTCTCTCTCTCCAAGATACCCTGTGTGACGAAGTGAACAGTGAATAATAATAATAATAAGTGAGCGAATGACTATAAGTGCAATCAATGTTTTTCCTTCCACGTGTGCCTACTTACTTACTTACTTACTTACTTACTTACTACTACGAGTTATAAGTTATAAGTGTTGTGGTGTTCTCGTTAATTAATTATCACTAATCACTAACTAAGCTTCGTATTCTTATTCATCTCTACTCATTTCAAAGGCTTTATTTATTAGAGATGTTCCATAATAATAATAATTAGTTAGTGCATACATATGACATATTTATTCGCTGAAATTTCCATGAATAGTGGAGCTGCTGGCTGTCAGTCAACTTAATAATAATTAGGGACTATCTACGTAAATACTATATGTAGTCATTGGGTTGATATAGGGGTTAATAATTGACTGAAGGAAGCGAAATAGAATAGCCAAAATTGGAGAGAAGGTGGAGGAAAATTCATGTAGGTGGAGGAAATATATGGAAGGAGAAATGGAGGAAAAAAAAGAGAGAGAGAGGTGGAGAAATTATCTTTACACACGTGGACGTCACTAAACCAAACAGAGAGAGAGAGAGAGAGAGAGAGAGACGTGAGGAGGATAGGCCGTGAAATCTTATCCTTTTTTGCATTTTTAGGCCTATTGAGGAGGCCTATTGGAATCTGAAGGTGAGGAAATAGTAGAATAGTCATCTTCCTATCCGCCGCGATAGTCAGAATAGTCAAAATGAGGCGGAAAATTGGAGAAAAATGGTAAAATACGAGGCGCTGTGTGTGTGTGTGTGTGTGTGTGTGTGTGTGTGTGTGTGTTATGACTACGTAGTATGAGAGAGAGAGAGAGAGAGAGAGAGAACGAGCTAGCTTTAATATTATCCTAACCTAAGCAAGAGAGAGAGAGAATTAGAGCTAGCTTTAATATTATCCTAACCTAACCAAGAGAGAGAGAATTAGAGCTAGCTTTAATATTATCCTAACCTAACCAAGAGAGAGAGAATTAGAGCTAGCTTTAATATTATCCTAACCTAACCAAGAGAGAGAGAATTAGAGCTAGCTTTAATATTATCCTAACCTAACCAAGAGAGAGAGAATTAGAGCTAGCTTTAATATTATCCTAACCTAACCAAGAGAGAGAGAATTAGAGCTAGCTTTAATATTATCCTAACCTAACCAAGAGAGAGAGAATTAGAGCTAGCTTTAATATTATCCTAACCTAACCAAGAGAGAGGGAGAAGAAAAAATATTAGAGCTATCTTTAACAATACTTCTCTCTCATTATCTCTGCAGCCACCACCACCACCACCACCACCCCTGCAATGGGCCGCCGCCGCCGCCGCATAATTCTGGAACACCTGCTGGGTGGGATGCGGCTGTTTTCCTGCGCCACAATACTGACCACAACAGATTTGAGCTCATTTCCACCCGGTGAGATCAAAATTTGACCTTTATTGTGCCAAAGAACGATTACTTTTACTTTTTCGTGGTTTTAATCTGGTTAGGTTAGGTTTTGGGGTGTTTTGGGGGTAAAAAAAGGTGCGTTGGGATGTTATAGGGTACAGCAAGGGTGCATTGTGGTGTTATAGGGCCCGGCAGGGTGCGGTAAGGGTGTATGGCAAGTTTCCGTAGGTTAGGGTGTGTTTAAGGGTGTTCTTTTGACCTTTATTATATGAAAGAATGTTTTTTTTGTGTGTGGTTTTAATATGATTAGGTTAGGTTTTTTGGGTGTTTTTGAGATAGAGAAGTGTGCATTTACTCTATTTTTTTGGTGTGTTTTTTTTGTATTTATTGGTCTTTTTAATTTTTTTTACTATTTTGTCACCTACCTTTAAAATCTTCAATATTTACCTAAACTTTGGTTCTCTATATCATATTCTTTACTTAAATCTTCCCTCACACATTTTTTCTTTTTTTCCCTTTGCCTAAAATCTTTCTTCCCCTCTTTAATTTAAAATTCTCTCTTTCTCATTACCTCCCCTTCATCAACACAAAAAAACAAACAAACAACTCCTTCTTTCCTTAACCCTCACCTACAACTCTCTCTCTCTCTCTCTCTCTCTCTCTCTCTCTCTCTCTCTCTCTCTCTCTCTCTCTCTCTCTCTCTCTCTCTCTCTCTCTCTCTCCTATCAAGTAGAATATATTCTCACAACATCATTTCCAACAGGAATTATTTCAAGAAAAATGTAAATTATTGTACATAATTCATACACCCATACATCTTCCCTATACACCTCAACCCATAGAAATGTATACTAACTCAGAAAAACCCAAAAATTAATTACATTTCTCTCTCGCAGAACTAACAAAAACTTTAAAAAGACACGTTTTTCAATATTTCTCCATATATAAGGGTAGTTAACCATCCATATGACACCCATAGATAATTCATACACCCATACACCTCCCCTATACACCTCAACCCATAGAAATCTATTTTAACTTAAGAAAATCCCAAAATTAATTATGCTTTCTGTCTCTCGGCACCAAAACAAACAAAATATTCAGGTTTTTCAATATTTATCCTTATATAATGGTAACTAACCACCCATACAACACCCATATATAATTCATAGACCCATACAACTCCCCTAGACACCTCAACCTAGAGAAATGTATACTAACTTAAGAAAACCCAAAAATTCAGGATATTTCTCTCTCGGAACTAACGAAAACTTAAGAAATGACACGTTTTTCAATATTTCTCCTTATATAAGGATAGTTAACCACTCATACAACACTTATAGATAATTTATACACCCATACACCTCCCCTATGCACTTCAACCCATAGAAATGTACACTATCTTAAGAAAACCCCAAAATTAATAATGTTTTCTCTGTCTCTCGGCACCAAAACAAACAAAATATTAATGTTTTTCAATATTTCCATATATAATGGTATTTAACCACCCATACAACAACCACACACCTCCCCTATACTTTCTAAAAGCTCTAGTTGAAGTGACACGGGTATTTATTTTCAAGAGCAACAAAGGTTAATAATGGTACAGTTCAGTGCAGTATGATAAAAGTGTCTCGCTGGTGTACTGAAGTGTTGTAAATGATGATAACACTAACACTGTATTGCAAGACAACACACTTATCTGACATGGAAATAGTGTTTGTTGATTCTCAGTGTTGTGTTGAGCCAAAGTCATTAGAGAGAGAGAGAGAGAGAGAGAGAGAGAGAGAGAGAGAGAATATAAGGAAAACTTTGTGTTGTGTCAAGACAAGAGTACAGGAAGGAAATTGTCTTTGGAGAAATAGAAAAAAAAATATGTTGAGATAAGATGATAAAAGATAGAATATTGAGGTTTTATTAAGGTGTTTTCATGTTTTTGATGATGTTCTAAGGGGTTTGCAAATGCTATTTTCATGTTTTTGACCTTTTTTAAGGTTTAGGTTAGGATAGGTGATATTTTTTTGGGGGAAGGGGTGGTTTTTAGAGAGGGAGATAGATCTGTGTGATTGAAAGATAACTTTGTGTTCTGTATTTAACGCCTTCAGTACTGGGATGCATTTTGACGGGATTAAGAGATTTCTAAGTGTGTAATTTTTTCTTAGATGAATTTCTTGTGGTCAAAGTGTGTCCCAGTAGTAGTACTGAAGGGGTTAAGAGTGATGTTACTATCCCTTCACCTATGGTTGGGTATTGAGTATAGCACTATGTCATATTTTATGTTAGTCATGAAACGATAATAATAATTGTGGAGGTTATGAGTCGAGAATATTCGTTTTAGTCAGAAAACAATAACAGGTCACAAGTAGAAAAACAAGTTAATTTTGTAAGAAAAAAAAGAACATTTGTGTTTATTTTATTCTTAGCGCATATACTGTGTGAATAGCAAATTAGCAAGATAGGAGTACTGGTCGTTCCAGGCCGTGACGTCTGCGTTCCTGCCACACGTCAGCAGGTGAGGGTGTGTCTGTCTCTGTCTGGCTCAGTATGTTGTGGGTTGAGGCTGTGAGCGGGTGGAAAGGTCTTATTATCCTATTGAAAAGCCTCTAGTTGAACGAACACGTGTTCTTGAAATGTTTGACCATTCTAGTGACGTATTATTGAGACGATTTTTACCTTCCCAACCCTGGGAGGAAGTGGCAAGCGGATTGAACGATATAAGGACAGAATAAGGAGACCGTGCTAGTTGTTGTTGTTCAGTATTTAAGTCATCTTAATACTGGGCTAAAGCCGCAAGATGGAATCACAGGGGCTGCTGCACTACGTTATCAAGGTGAGTGCAAGCGCCGTGACACAAGCATCATGGTGCCAGTGTTTATATAGGGCAGACACTCCTAAGCGGGAGGTACTATAACCCCCCACCTCAGACCCCGGCCCCATCTGTGATTCTCATTTCATCGGTCATTTTCAGCCTTATCTCTCATTATTATAGGCTCATCTTGCCACAGTATGCAGCCATCGTACGAAGCTTTCATATTAGCCCTTCAGACATAGCTTTCGTGGTCAAGTTTAAGTTTAGTGAAGGTTTAAGTGAGATATGGGGGGGAGTTCGGGAGCCAACTCAGGCCCCCCCGCCGCCGCCGCCGTCCCCGCCCGCGGCCGCCGCCGCCGCCCGCGGCCGCCCGCTAGCCGGCTCATATTTAAGGATATTTTCATTTATGCCTGGACTATATTTGGGCTCAACAGTGAAATTTAATGCTTTCTATGAGTACTGTGCGCTGTTTTGAATGTCTGCCATGCGTGTGTGGGCGGGAGATAGCTGTGGTTGGCGTTATTATAATCGTAAATAAGGGCGGCTTTTTGCGCCAAAATAATTGGAACGCCCAAGACCATTTGTTATTTGAGGCAGTATCAAGTTCTTATTAATTCCCAAAGATAGTTCATATCAAACCATGTTTTGTGCGTAAAGCTCAGTGAAATCAGTGGAGGTTAAAAGTGTTTGCTAGCGGTGTTTAAAGTTGCATTAATTATTTATTTATCAGCCTGTACATGATTTATTTCTGCCTCTAGATCACTCTCAAGTATTAAGAATAATTAGAAAGAACTACTCAAGTACTTTGAAGTGGTTTTTGGTTCCTTTGAAGTCGTAGTGAGTGAGTATTTAATGAGTTTTAAAAATGGTCATATTTCTATAAAATACTTTTTTCTAGTGAAAATTCTTTACAATTACTGTTGTTTGGAGTTTATTTATGCTTTGGGAATTTGTTAGAGTATTTATGCAGCCGGAATATGTCCATATTTTTGTTCTAAAAGCGTTTTTTCGAAGGGTCATTTTTAAAATGGTCATCCCTAAAGTACGTACGTAAATATAAGAGCACGGGGCCAGGCTGTGACGTCATCAGCCGTGACGTCACAATGATGGCCACCTCCTGCAGCCTTCTCTTCCTGACTTATATGCCATATATATCATGAGTTACTGCATGTTTACCGTGTTTGCGTGTGTGTGCATGCGTGTGTGCGTGTGTACGTGTATGTGTGTGTGTGTGTGATACCGTTATACTGTTATACTGTTATAGTTGCTCTTGTCATAATATCTAGCATTGTGAAGTGATTTTTTCCGGGTATATTGAGGTATTTTGTGGTATATACGTCATGTGTGTGTGCATGGACTTGCAGGATGTGTACACTTTCACATCTTAGCTCCCCACAACATGTGTAGTTGTACTATTCACAGAGGGATGTCTGTTATATGCGAGATGATGTGCTTCTCTGGGCACATCACTTCGCATTTAATGATGTGTTTATGGGGATGTGGTGTTGTGGGTGTTCCACGGTATGAATGTGTTGTTGTGTGGGGTTACATATATACACTGTTTACAAGTTTTGTTAGGTTAGGGTGTGTTTTGGGGTGTTATTCAAGCATTTATGTACGAAAGAACAACAAATTTTTTCTGACGTTTTTACCTTATTTTGCAGATATACAGGAGCAAGAGGGAGAGCTTTTCTCTTCAAACGGGTTGTGAATTTGACATACAGATGAGAGAGAGAGAGAGAGAGAGAGAGAGAGAGAGAGAGAGACGTGTCACTGTGTGTGTATGTATGTTACGCCGAAGTAGGATATATATATATATATATATATATATATATATATATATATATATATATATATATATATATATATATATATATATATATACCCGTCGTTGTTATTACCAGACTTGGTGAATTTTAAACAACATATATAAGTTTTTCTCCAAAATGGTAGATATTATATTAGAAAAATCCGAACTGACAGATGATGATCCACTGATTTTTTCAATAATTGCATTAGTAGTATATAGCTACCTACTAGAAGAAGAAACACAACACTGAGCAGGCCTATACATATATTCGAGGGTTCATAGATAGATAGATACAAATGTACATGGATGATGATTGAATGCAAAATGTGTGTGTATGAAGAGCGTAGCATCATCACAGCGGCCCTGCATGCACCACTGGCTCAATTAGGTCTGTCTGTCTGTCTGTCGGTCTGTAGTGTATTATATACCGCAACTTGAATAAATAATGATTATATATATATACGATATAGGTATATATACAAGGAACGTCATACGGTGAACGATCAATTTAGAATGGCGTTCACTCGATCGTTTCCGTGTATCGAGCCATAATTTGTGTATCGAAACAGGAAGGTGGAACAGGCGAGGAGGCCGGGGTCGTCTGCCTGCCAAGGGAGGAGGAGGAGGAGGAGGAGCGTCTGTGTGTGTGTGTGTGCGGATGAGAGGTTCAGACTACTGAGTGGCATCATCATGTTGTTGTAGAGAATAATTGTCCAGTTACGAGAGGTATATATAAGGCAATAAAGTGTATACATATAGTAGGTTTGACTAGGGTTGAGGAATTGTTCAGTGACAACAAGTATGCATATATACGATGATGTCTGTTGGAAAATTGTTCATGATTGTCTCAAATCATATTAGTATATAATGTGTGGGAGTGATTTTAGGTTCCTGGAATAGTAATAATGGAATAGATTCATCTTTTGCTGTAGAAGTGGCTGTCATATAGCTTTGTCTGGATGAATATAGTTTTAATTTATAGTAGTATGTTTTAATGTTTAAGTTTATTTATTTTTTTACTTTTGTGGACCGCATAGTTACTTTTCTGTATTAATGTTTTATATTATAGTTTCTATGTATCTATCATTATAATCACCGTTTCTTGTTCATCTCCTCCTCCTCCTCCTCCTCCTCCTCCTCCTCCTCCTCCTCCTCCTCCTCTCTTCCTCTTCCTTCTCCCCCTCTTTCTCTCTCTCTCTCTCTCTCTCTCTCTCTCTCTCTCTCTCTCTCTCTCTCTCTCTCTCTCTCTCCTCCTCCTCCTCCTCCTCCTCCTTTTCTTCTTCTTCTTCTTCTTCTTCTTCTTCATTATCATCGTCTTCTTTATTGAGTGTCTCCAATAAAAGTGTCTAATTAACCTCAATTGTCTTCACATATTAAGGTCAGTATTACGAAACAGGGAAGAAGAAGAAGAAGATTAATACGAGACAGAATAAGGAGATAAGATAATAAATAACACAGGAATTATTAATGAACTGAGAACAAAGTGTCGTTTAATTTGCTGTGTGTTTGATAATATGAGGAAAGAATTATGTTTTTTTTCTGTTTTTTTCTTTGCTTTTCCTTTATTTATTGTCTTTTTCTCTGTTTTTTTCATTTAGTTTTCGATAATCTGAGAAAACATAAGATGGTTTTACTTCACTTTTCTTTACTTTTCGTGTATTTTCTCTGGTTTTCGTGTTTCGTTCAGTGTTCGATCGTTTCAGTGAAGTGTTTCATGTCTGGCTTGATCATTTGTCCTTTCTTTTTTTCTCTATATATTATCCTTGTACCCCATTAATCATCGTCCCATCACTTTCATAACCTACTACATTAAAGAAATACCCAAATTAACCTTCCCTTTCCCCATTCCTTCACATTTTCTGGACGTTAATAGACAAATAACAGCAATAATTAGAGACTCTTACTGCTGCTCAATTAGCCATTCACATCTCCGAATGGGACGAAGCAACAGGATTAATATGGAGACTGACTGAGGGTTCCTTCACTTCAGTGCCCCACCAGTTGTCACAGAGGAAGGACACTCGCCCCCAGCCTCCTCGTCCTCCTCCTCCACTCGAGATGGATGAATGAAAGGTTAGTACTGAATAATAATAATTGGCTTGAGAGAAAGTGAATATCGTAATGATTTTATTAAGGTTCCCCTGGAGTGAATTGGTATAGATTCGTTAAGTTGTTGCAAGTGGCTTTTGTATTGAATTGTGAATAATTTGTGGTGATTAAGGTTGTAATTAGGAACTGTGGTTGTTAGTGTGGTGAGGTGATTAGCTGTGGTGGTTAGAAGTGGTTAATTAAGGTGTTGTGATGACATTAATGCTTCATCTTTGTTGTGAGGTAATGAAGCGATAGTCTGAAGTGGTTTAGTTAGTGGTTATTGCTGGATAATTAGCGTGCAGTAGTTAGTTAAGGTACAGTTATTGCCTAATTGGTGTCTTCACAGTTGAGTAAGAATTGCTGATAGTTTAATAGTTTATTCTGCCTATTTACTTTTTTATTTTTTTACAGCTTCACAAACTCATGTGGGGATTGAAATAGTACAGACTGTGGCCATTATTAATCTTCTCCCCTCCATAGACCCTTGCTAATGTCAATAAAAGTGTCTAATTACACACAAAACTCGCGGTAGAAATGTGTCCCAGCAGTGAAATCCCTCCCAGTTTTGCAATGCTTCAGTTTTTGTCTCCTTTGCAGGAGTGACGGCTGCTTAGGTGGAGCGAAGGAAGGAAGGAAGGGAGACGGCAGGTGGATGGGGGATTAGCAGCAGCAGCAGCAGCATGTGGATGACGGGGCACGAATAGAAGCAACGACTGTGAGTGGAGAGAGAGAGTGAGTCATCAGTCATCATCATGGTGGTGGTGGTGGTCGATATAGCGGGGTCTGTACTTGTGGTGGTGGTGATGGTGGTTCGCTGGCTGTGGGTGCGTCTCTCTCTCTCTCTCTCTCTCTCTCTCTCTCTCTCTCTCTCTTCTCGTAGACCTTTGGGTAACTCTTTTCATCTTGCTGGGGACGCAACTAGTGGGCTGTTTATTGTCACTGTTTTTTGTTGATTTTGACCTGATTTCTCTCTCTCTCTCTCTCTCTCTCTCTCTCTCTCTCTCTCTCTCTCTCTCTCTCTCTCTGGGTTAAGTAAATGGCTGTTTTTTTTTTTTTTCCATTTCATTCTTTATTGTAAGTTAAGTTTGGTATATAACTTTTGTGTGTGTTCATTTATGTAATACAAAAATAACATGAGAAAATACAATAATTCTTCTTTTATTACAGGGAAGAAGAGGAAAAGGAAGAGGAAGAGGAGGACAGAAGAAGAGAAGAGGAGGGAAGGAAGGAGGGAGGAAGAAGAAGAGAAAGAAAGAGGAGAAAAAGAGAATATTCAAGAGTGTTTTTCCTTTTCTTTCTTGATTATACGTAAGTTAGCTTTGGTATAAAATTGTATATTTTTCTGTATTCATTTGTTTGGTTATTATTTTTTTCATGTTATTTTTCTATTCATTCTCTTTTTTATCATTACAGGGAGGAAGAAGAGGAGGAGGAGAGAAGGAAGAAAGAAGAAGAAGAAGAAGGAGGAGGAAAGAGAAAGAGGAGAGGTGAGAAAGATAGAATTTTTTAGTGTTTTTAAGTTAGCTTTGGTAGATATAGAATGGTTTGTTTTGTATTCATTTATTTAATTATCGTTTTTCTTATTTTTTTCATTCATTCCCTTTTTTTTTTTCATTACAGGGAGGAAGAAGAGGGAAGGAAGAGGAGGAGGAGGAGGAGAATTGAGAAAAAGAATATTCAAGATAGAGCAACAATGAAAGTGAGTGAGTGAAACTATTATTATTATTATTATTATTATTATTATTATTATTATTATTATTATTATTAAAGGTTTATTGTACATACATACAAACATAGATACATACATACATATATACATAGTTATAGACTTTGAACATCCATACATACATAATATATACATAACCATAGACAGACTAAGACAGTGAAAGTGAGAATAAGAGAGATAAAATTGAGAAAGATAGATAGATAGAATACTTAGAATACTTAATGTTGTACAAGAGTTAGTTAAGAGTTACCTGGTGAGGTGAGAAAGGTGAGAATAGTAATAATACTGAGTGAATCTGAGTGAATGAATGAAGAATGGATGAATTATATAACAACTCACCACCACCACTATTATTTTGTTCTAATTGTTTTGTTTGTTTTGTTTTTCCATAGATGTTCCTGAGTCTCTCCACTACAAAGAAGGAAGGAAGAAAAGGAAAAGATTAAGAAAAAATAGTAAGAAAGAAGGAATGATGAAGAATGAAGAGGAAGAGTACTACTACTACTACTACTACTACCACCACCACCCCCCTCACCCTCCCAGCATAGAAGATCTCAGGATTAGCCTAATATTGGCTGATTTAGAGAGAAAGTTTGAAGTCCTAAAGGCTCCCTCACTATGCTTGTTTGTTTGATTTTTTTTTTTTTTATATAATTTTTTTGGCGTGTGAATTTAGTAGTGGTCTTTCTCCGGAGGCTCTTTGAGGTATAATAATAATAAAGATGTGAGTAGTAGTAGTGGTTGTTGTTGTCTGTGTGGAGAGAGAGAGGGGTAAATAAATAAAGTAATAGTATTATTAATTCCTGTGTGTTTGTTGTGACCCTTTCAAATTATCTAGCTAGCCACCACCTCTGTCTATCCTACTTCCTTCCAACTTTTTACTCCCTCCCTTACTTACCTACTACCACCACCAAAGTGATATACTACTACCCCTTTTCAAGTTTTCTCTCTCTCTCTCTCTCTCTCTCTTCTCTCTCTCTCTCTCTCTCTCTCTCTCTCTCTCTCTCTCTCTCTCTCTCTCTCTCTCTCTCTCTCTCTCCATGGACTGCCAAAGGAAGGACAACAACATCATACTGTCTGTCTGTCTGTCTGTCAGAAGAGAAGTGAATACTGCAGAAGAAAAATGCTGCTGCCGCCAGTCAGTAGTACAGTACTGTGTAGGTGTGTAGTTATAGAGTTGTATTGCATTTTTCTTCTGACAGACCTACCTACCTTGACCTACAGACGCAGGACACTCTCTCTCTCTCTCTCTCTCTCTCTCTCTCTCTCTCTCTCTCTCTCTCTCTCTCTCTCTCTCTCTCTCTCTCTCCAAGATACCCTGTGTGACGAAGTGAACAGTGAATAATAATAATAATAAGTGAGCGAATGACTATAAGTGCAATCAATGTTTTTCCTTCCACGTGTGCCTACTTACTTACTTACTTACTTACTTACTTACTACTACGAGTTATAAGTTATAAGTGTTGTGGTGTTCTCGTTAATTAATTATCACTAATCACTAACTAAGCTTCGTATTCTTATTCATCTCTACTCATTTCAAAGGCTTTATTTATTAGAGATGTTCCATAATAATAATAATTAGTTAGTGCATACATATGACATATTTATTCGCTGAAATTTCCATGAATAGTGGAGCTGCTGGCTGTCAGTCAACTTAATAATAATTAGGGACTATCTACGTAAATACTATATGTAGTCATTGGGTTGATATAGGGGTTAATAATTGACTGAAGGAAGCGAAATAGAATAGCCAAAATTGGAGAGAAGGTGGAGGAAAATTCATGTAGGTGGAGGAAATATATGGAAGGAGAAATGGAGGAAAACAAAAGAGAGAGAGGTGGAGAAATTATCTTTACACACGTGGACGTCACTAAACCAAACAGAGAGAGAGAGAAAGAGAGAGAGAGACGTGAGGAGGATAGGCCGTGAAATCTTATCCTTTTTTGCATTTTTAGGCCTATTGAGGAGGCCTATTGGAATCTGAAGGTGAGGAAATAGTAGAATAGTCATCTTCCTATCCGCCGCGATAGTCAGAATAGTCAAAATGAGGCGGAAAATTGGAGAAAAATGGTAAAATACGAGGCGCTGTGTGTGTGTGTGTGTGTGTGTGTGTGTGTGTGTGTGTGTTATGACTACGTAGTATGAGAGAGAGAGAGAGAGAGAGAACGAGCTAGCTTTAATATTATCCTAACCTAAGCAAGAGAGAGAGAATTAGAGCTAGCTTTAATATTATCCTAACCTAACCAAGAGAGAGAGAATTAGAGCTAGCTTTAATATTATCCTAACCTAACCAAGAGAGAGAGAATTAGAGCTAGCTTTAATATTATCCTAACCTAACCAAGAGAGAGAACCAAGAGAGAGAGAGAGAGAGAATTAGAGCTAGCTTTAATATTATCCTAACCTAACCTAACCAAGAGAGAGAGAGAGAGAGAATTATAGCTAGCTTTAATATTATCCTAACCTAACCAAGAGAGAGAGAGAGAATTAGAGCTAGCTTTAATATTATCCTAACCTAACCAAGAGAGAGGGAGAAGAAAAAATATTAGAGCTATCTTTAACAATACTTCTCTCTCATTATCTCTGCAGCCACCACCACCACCACCACCACCCCTGCAATGGGCCGCCGCTGCCGCCGCATAATTCTGGAACACCTGCTGGGTGGGACGCGGCTGTTTTCCTGCGCCACAACACTGACCACAACAGATTTGAGCTCATTTCCACCCGGTGAGATCAAAATTTGACCTTTATTGTGCCAAAGAACGATTACTTTTACTTTTTCGTGGTTTTAATCTGCTTAGGTTAGGTTTTGGGGTGTTTTGGGGGTAAAAAAAGGTGCGTTGGGATGTTATAGGGTGCAGCAAGGGTGCATTGTGGTGTTATAGAGCCCGGCAGAGTGCGGTAAGGGTGTATGGCAAGTTTCTGTAGGTTAGGGTGTGTTTAAGGGTGTTCTTTTGACCTTTATTATATGAAAGAATGATTTTTTTTTTTTTTTTTTGTGGTTTTAATATTAGGTTAGGTTTTTTGGGTATTTTTGAAATAGAGAAGTGTGCATTTACTCTATTTTTTTGGTGTGTTTTTTTGTATTTATTGGTCTGTTTAATTTTTTTCACTATTTTGTCACCTACCTTTAAAATCTTCAATATTTACCTAAACTTTGGTTTTCTATATCATATTCTTTACTTAAATCTTCCCTCACACATTTTTTCTTTTTTTCCCTTTGCCTAAAATCT
>CM035193.1:16510805-16530212 GCA_020233015.1 Callinectes sapidus
CTCTCTCTCTCTCTCTCTCCTCCTCCTCCTCCTCCTCCTCCTCCTCCTCCTCCTCCTCCTCATCCTCCTCCTTTTCTTCTTCTTCTTCTTCTTCTTCTTCTTCTTCATTATCATCGTCTTCTTTATTGAGTGTCTCCAATAAAAGTGTCTAATTAACCTCAATTGTCTTCACATATTAAGGTCAGTATTACGAAACAGGGAAGAAGAAGAAGAAGATTAATACGAGACAGAATAAGGAGATAAGATAATAAATAACACAGGAATTATTAATGAACTGAGAACAAAGTGTCGTTTAATTTGCTGTGTGTTTGATAATATGAGGAAAGAATTGTTTTTTTCCAGTTTTTTCTGTTTTTTCTTTGCTTTTCCTTTATTTATTGCCTTTTTCTCTGTTTTTCATTTAGTTTTCGATAATTTGAGAAAACATAAGATGGTTTTACTTCACTTTTTCTTTACTTTTCGTGTATTTTCTCTGGTTTTCGTGTTTCGTTCAGTGTTCGATCGTTTCAGTGAAGTGTTTCATGTCTGGCTTGATCATTTGTCCTTTCTTTTTTTCTCTATATATTATCCTTGTACCCCATTAATCATCGTCCCATCACTTTCATAACCTACTACATTAAAGAAATACCCAAATTAACCTTCCCTTTCCCCATTCCTTCACATTTTCTGGACGTTAATAGACAAATAACAGCAATAATTAGAGACTCTTACTGCTGCTCAATTAGCCATTCACATCTCCGAATGGGACGAAGCAACAGGATTAATATGGAGACTGACTGAGGGTTCCTTCACTTCAGTGCCCCACCAGTTGTCACAGAGGAAGGACACTCGCCCCCAGCCTCCTCGTCCTCCTCCTCCACTCGAGATGGATGAATGAAAGGTTAGTACTGAATAATAATAATTGGCTTGAGAGAAAGTGAATATCGTAATGATTTTATTAAGGTTCCCCTGGAGTGAATTGGTATAGATTCGTTAAGTTGTTGCAAGTGGCTTTTGTATTGAATTGTGAATAATTTGTGGTGATTAAGGTTGTAATTAGGAACTGTGGTTGTTAGTGTGGTGAGGTGATTAGCTGTGGTGGTTAGAAGTGGTTAATTAAGGTGTTGTGATGACATTAATGCTTCATCTTTGTTGTGAGGTAATGATGCGATAGTCTGAAGTGGTTTAGTTAGTGGTTATTGCTGGATAATTAGCGTGCAGTAGTTAGTTAAGGTACAGTTATTGCCTAATTGGTGTCTTCATAGTTGAGTAAGAATTGCTGATAGTTTAATAGTTTATTCTGCCTATTTACTTTTTTATTTTTTTACAGCTTCACAAACTCATGTGGGGATTGAAATAGTACAGACTGTGGCCATTATTAATCTTCTCCCCTCCATAGACCCTTGCTAATGTCAATAAAAGTGTCTAATTACACACAAAACTCGCGGTAGAAATGTGTCCCAGCAGTGAAATCCCTCCCAGTTTTGCAATGCTTCAGTTTTTGTCTCCTTTGCAGGAGTGACGGCTGCTTAGGTGGAGCGAAGGAAGGAAGGAAGGGAGACGGCAGGTGGATGGGGGATTAGCAGCAGCAGCAGCAGCATGTGGATGACGGGGCACGGATAGAAGCAACGACTGTGAGTGGAGAGAGAGAGTGAGTCATCAGTCATCATCATGGTGGTGGTGGTGGTCGATATAGCGGGGTCTGTACTTGTAGTGGTGGTGATGGTGGTTCGCTGGCTGTGGGTGCGTCTCTCTCTCTCTCTCTCTCTCTCTCTCTCTCTCTCTCTCTCTCTCTCTCTCTCTCTCTCTCTCTCTCTCTCTCTCTCTCTCTCTCTCTCCGACACTACCCTTCTCGTAGACGTTTGGCTAACTCTTTTCATCTTGCTGGGGACGCAACTAGTGGGCTGTTTATTGTCACTGTTTATTTTTCTATTCATTCTCTTTTTATCATTACAGGGAGGAAGAAGAGGAGGAGGAGAGAAGGAAGAATGAAGAAGAAGAAGGGAAGAAGGAGGGAAGAGGAAGAGGAGAGGTGAAAAAGATGGAATTTTTTAGTGTTTTTAAGTTAGCTTTGGTATAGAATGGTTTGTTTTGTATTCATTTATTTAATTATCGTTTTTCTTATTTTTTCATTCATTCCCATTTTTTCATTACAGGGAGGAAGAAGAGGGAAGGAAGAGGAGGAGGAAGAGAATTGAGAAAAAGAATATTCAAGATAGAGCAACAATGAAAGTGAGTGAGTGAAACTATTATTATTATTATTATTATTATTATTATTATTATTATTATTATTATTATTATTATTAAAGGTTTATCGTACATACATACAAACATAGATACATACATACATATATACATAGTTATAGACTTTGAACATCCATACATACATAATATATACATAACCATAGACAGACTAAGACAGTGAAAGTGAGAATAAGAGAGATAAAATTGAGAAAGATAGATAGATAGAATACTTAGAATACTTAATGTTGTACAAGAGTTAGTTAAGAGTTACCTGGTGAGGTGAGAAAGGTGAGAATAGTAATAATACTGAGTGAATCTGAGTGAATGAATGAAGAATGGATGAATTATATAACAACTCACCACCACCACTATTATTTTGTTCTAATTGTTTTGTTTGTTTTGTTTTTTCCATAGATGTTCCCGAGTCTCTCCACTACAAAGAAAGAAGGAAGAAAAGGAAAAGATTAAGAAAAAATAGGAAAAAAGAAGGAATGATGAAGAATGAAGAGGAAGAGTACTACTACTACTACTACTACCACCACCACCCCCCTCACCCTCCCAGCATAGAAGATCTCAGGATTAGCCTAATATTGGCTGATTTAGAGAGAAAGTTTGAAGTCCTAAAGGCTCCCTCACTATGCTTGTTTGTTTGATTTTTTTTTTTTTTTTTTTTTTTTATAATTTTTTTGGCGTGTGAATTTAGTAGTGGTCTTTCTCCGGAGACTCTTTGAGGTATAATAATAATAAAGAGTAGTAATAATAATGAGTAGTAGTGGTTGTTGTTGTATGTGTGGAGAGAGAGAGGGGTAAATAAATACAGTAATAGTATTAATTCCTTTAATACTGTGTGTTTGTTGTGACCCTTTTAAATTATCTAGCTAGCCACCACCTCTAGGTCTATCCTACTTCCTTCCAACTTTTTACTCCCTCCCTTACTTACCTACTACCACTTTTCAAGGCTGTTTTCTTCTCTCTCATCTCTCCATGGACTGCCAAAGGAAGGACAACAACAACATACTGTCTGTCTGTCTCTGTCAGAAGAGAAGTGAATACTGCAGAAGAAAAATGCTGCTGCCGCCAGTCAGTAGTACAGTACTGTGTAGGGGTGTGTGTGTGTGTGTATGTCAACACATTATTCTTCTGAGAGACAGACAGACACAGTATGTTGTTGTCCTTCCTTTGGCAGTCAGTCCATGGAGAGAGAGAAGAAGAAATCACCCTTGAAAAGTGTTGGAAGGAAAATAGTGAGTGGTGAGAGAGAGACCAAAGTGTGTCTAAATACTGACCACCACCATTATTATTCTTCACTACATCTATACATCACACTCAAATAACGAAAAGAAAAAGAGAGAGAAATTATTAGTAGGGCCATACTGTGTTTAAGTGCTCCACCACCAGGCACTGGCACTGACGTGGTGGCTCAGTGTCTTCTGGGAATGCCGAGCTGGATGGCCACTTCCTCCCTCCCCCAGCGCTGCCGCCGCTGCTGCTGATGCTGCTGCTGCCGTCAACTCCTGAAAGAGAAGGTTGGCATCAACAAAACTGTCCATACACAGCCTGCTGCCTCTCCCTCCCTCCCCATGCAGGACACACACACACAGACAACAATGGGTACAAGATAGATAATGATGTCCTGCCCACCACACTTTTTCTGGGGAGAGAGTGAGGGGTGAACGGCAGCCATTTTGAGGGGCAAGGAAGGACACAAGCTGAAGCAGCATTTATCTTATTAAACAACACCGGACTGCGACCAGGTAAGATAGTTAGCGAGGAGGAGGAGGAGGAGGGAGAAATAAGGGGAAGAATGGGAGGAATAATAGGACGAAGAGAGGAGGAGGAAAAGGAGGAATAGAGGAAGAGGAGGAGGAGGAACGAGTGAGTGATTTGAACTAGGCGCAGCAACAACCAGGGGTCATATGGCGCCGGGGGAGGAGGAGGAGGAGGAGGAGGAGGAATAGAGGAAGAGAGGAAAAGGAGGAGGAAGAGAGGAAGAGGAGGAGGAGGAGGAGGAGGAGGAATAGAGCAGGAGGAGGAGGAGGAAGAATAGAGCAGGAGGAGGAGGAGAAGGGAGAAATAAAGAAGAATGGGACGAAGAGAGGAGGAGGAGGAGGAGGAATAGAGGAAGAGGAAGGAGGAGGAGGAGGAGGAGGAGGAGGATAGACTAGAGGAAGAGGAGGAAGTGATTGTTGCCTCGTTAAGGAAGAAAGAAGGAAGAGGAGGAAGAAAGAAAGAAAGAAAGGAAGGAAGGAAGGAAGGAAGGGGGGAGGAGGTAGAAAGAAAATAAAAATAAGAAGAGAAGGAGGATAAAATAATACCAAAAGAGAAGAAATGGAAGAATTGGGAGGAGGAGGAGGAGGAGGAAGTGATTCGCTCGTTAAAGAAGAAGGAAGAGGAAGAAAAGGAAGAAAAGGTGGAAGAAGAAGAAATAAAAAAAAAAACAATAACAATAATAAAACAAAAAATCACCACATAACATCCCAAAAAATTTAAATACCCCTTAATTATATCACCAAGAGTTACCAAGTACCATTAAATCACCCAATATCCTAGCACTTACAAACACTTAAAGGAGAAAAAACACACTTATAACACTCACTTACAAACTTAACCTCGTAAAGTAAAATAGAAATAATAAAGTACAAATAATATGAAGGAAAAACTTACCGGAGAGACGAGATACGCACACCCTTCCCTTACGACGTCTGGTGGGTAACTGAGGATGTGTTTTTGTTTCCAGCATAGATATTATCAGTGATTCCATTGTTTAAACAGGAAGTCATACTTAATACTTTATGCTTGTACGCAAAATGGACTTGTGTATCACAGAGGTCACACAAGACCGACTGTAAAAAATCTACTATGCATGTGTTATGATATGTGATGGCTTACATTGGGAAAATAATAAAATCAAACAACACTCTTAACTTTCTCATTTATCATAATTGAAATTAAAATAAATCTTTGTACAGTGCAGCAGGGACAGCTAACTAGCAAAGGAAGCGTTGTGCCGTGAGAGTCTGGTCAGGGTTGCATTGATAACTCGTCCAATGTTAACATTCCACCCCTGTTACATTCATGAAGAATATTTATACAGATATACGAAATATACATTTAATTTTGGGTGAAAAACAAATTCTGAAAAAAATATGCATAAATAGGTAATAAAACCAAGGTTCAAGTTGGAAAACAAATAATCTCTCCTGTTTTCCTGGTTATGCAAAGAATCTATAGATAGGTAAACATTTATGAATGAAGATCAAATAAACACTGTACAAAAAAAAAAAAAAAAAAAAAACTAGTGTATTAGTAGTAGTACATGACCAACTAAAAGTTGATAGAATAAATAATAATGATGGTAATAATAATAATAATAATAATAATAATAATAATAATAATAATAATAATAATAATAATAATAATAATAATGTAACAACAGCACAGTTGACTGATCAACAAAAGTTATCCTACAAAAAATAATCAAGTTGAAGCCAAAAATATATAAATGCATCACAACAACGATAAGCCAGCAGGGTTTGAGTGTTGGGCAGGCAGGCCTCCTGAAGGCACTACTATTCATGAAGGGTCAACACTTGCCTCTCTCCATCTTGAGCCAATCCTTATCCTTAAGCAATATTTAAAAACTCACAATTCTGATTACATGCAATGTGTCGCATTCAAGCACAACTGTGGTAAGAATAAAACGCTGACAAAAACACTGAAGCACCATTAGACCAGACTGGCAGTACACTTGACCAGGCTTCAAAGGCTTCTCCTGGCCTAGCTTGTGTTGTTCTCACTGTAGGAGAAACAATCCAAGGCTACTGTAGCCTCTCATGTATCATGGTTACCTTTTAACACAAGACCTGACACTTTAAAAACCTATATATGTATTTTGCTTCTGAGATGTGATAGTGTTCATCCCTTTGAAATCCCTGAAGTCTTCACTATGTAAGCCTCATACCAATACACACTGCATACAGCAATTATTCAGCTTTAACTGAACATTAGAGACTGATTTTCTGTAAAAAAGAAAAAAAAAAAGGCAGTAAATGCTTTGGTATCTTGTATAAAAAATAAATTTAAATAGCATGTGAATACATATGCAAAATAACAATGCTAAGACCTACACTAGTAAATAACTACATTCCAAAAGTGAAAAGTTATCAATAACATTGTTGTTTGGATGGAAGATCTACATGTACTGTTATATTTTTAGACATACTGATTTATGTTTACCACTTCAGCTGTCTGGGTAAGGCAGAGAGGGCATAACGATAAACACTCTCAGACAAAAAGCTGGGTCAGTTCTCACTACATATAGACATGAATCATTAGTTGGACAACCCAACCCTTTCACCTCGTAGGCTGATGAGCCCAATTGCATGTGTGTGCATGTGTGGTAAGTGTATTTGGTTATCCTTTGACTAAATTACAAATGTTTGTGTAATTAGAGGTAATAACGCAGTGAAGGCTACAAAAGCTAAATCATATACAGCTATCATACAAGATGGAATGGACAATTGGTGTGAGATAATGTTCATTAACAATTATCATATAAAAATAATGGTATCTAATCATAAACAAAGATTTTTTTTAACTACAAATTGACATGCAAGTTTAGCAATGTATTACAGATAACTGAAAAACTTGTGCCTCCCATCACTGGTGGTTCTCATGATGCTGTACCATTAACAACTCACACTTGTATCTCAATACTAAACGTATGACAATGGGAAAAAGAGAAATAAAAAAAACACCACACTTACCACCCCTGAAAAAATTGGTCCCATAAACAATTAAACTAGAATATTTAAAGCATAATAAATAGTCTATAACTTTGCCAGAGTCAACTCTGTACACATTAAAAATAACAAGTCCAGAAATGATATCCTACAAGAGTGAAAACAATAATTACAAATCAAAAAAGTTCTTTTCTCCACAGCAACTTAATGCAATAGTCAGTCTGTTCAATCACAACAAATCCAAATTACTAACATGGACAACAAACAAAATTCTCTGTTATTTAGAACACTGGACATACATCATAAGTTGGTCACTCAAGAACTCCACCTGACTTATTAGTCAGCCAAGCAGGAAGGCAGTTTTACTAAAGCTTATATATGAAACATGATACATAATCCAAAGAACACTGTGAACAGGACATACTCATCAGTCATATTCCTTTTATTGGTGCTCAGCTTGATCTGCTCAATGCAAAGAAGGATGATTACCAACACTTGCCATGATTAATGATTTAGCTTCAGCTAAATCATTAAGACTAAGTGCTGAAGGTGGTCATAGGATTGCTATATGAATATAAATGGTGTGGAAAAAGTTACTCCTCCTTGCTTTAACCAATAAATAACTTATACACTTCAGGAATTCACAAAAAAAGTTATGAAAAGTGACATTCCAGTTGCTCGCACAGTATATTCTTTGAAGATGAGTTCACAACCATTGTTGATCAATGATCTACTTATTCATAAAGAACTATCTTGCTTAAAAGCAAAGAACTGTTTCAATGTCATCTTTATAAGATGATATATTTTGCACTTAGATAATCTTAAATTACTGTGCTTCAGTTCACAGAGAATATTACTATTGTAACTTATCATATTATTTCAATCATTACCAAATATCAGCCACTGATCCTCTATATGACCAAAATACATATCAAAATAATATTCACACCAAAATGCCAAGTAAATAACATTTGGATGCAACTATGCGATGTTTTCAGTAGAGTACACCTACAGTGCTCTACAAGCTCATGTACTTGAATCCTTGCAAGTTTTACTCATGGATTAAAAAAAAAATAATAAATTATAGTACCATTGAAGATATGCTTTAAACATCAAAACTATATATACTTAATTAGATTTCCATGACATTACATGCTGTCTTCTGCAGTTAATTTTCCTATTAAATTACTAAGCATGTTGAGCTTTTAAACTCTGATTATGCACATATATGATTAATAGATTTATATCATCAGAAGCAAAATATAGCATGAAACAAAGATAATACAGTGAGGCCCCACCCCATGCATTATGGCAATCTGTAGTGCAGGAGTATGATTTGCCTGCACACTTCATGACAGGCTGGAAGAATATTGCTACTGTATTCCCTGCACTTGTTAAAAAAGATGACTCAAAAGGGAGGGAGCAATGGAGCTAAGGATGCCTTCCTCTGTACTATTTTCATTCATGTTATATGATAAAGGGATGTCATGCAGTTATTAGTCAAGACTCTAATAAGAACCTTTAATAAGTTTTGCCTTTATGTCATGATTTATTTTCCTTTTCTAATCTTGTCCTAAATATTTCACATAAATGGTATCTGGATTCTTTAAAGTAAACTAAATTACATGCTGGAGCCTTCCTATATTAGAGAATAGAAGAATGCCAAAGCACTCATGACTTATAAAATGGTGTAGCTAAATAGTCAGAATCTGTCTCCACTCATGAGTTAGTTATAGGAAGCCTTAGGAGACTGAGGAGTTGCCCTGAGATATGCTCTGCTCTACAGGTATCAATTCCTCATGCAGGATGCTTGCTTATAACTTGTGTTAATCACTTTGCTATGTATTCAATAGCATCTTTTAAAAACTTATCTTTGATTCGAGGACATAGGAACCTTTCACCAATATAAGATGTACAACAACCATCAAACCATGATGAATTAACAAGACTTGAGCTAAGGCTGTTAAATCTAAAATGGAAACCATACTTGACTTAGGTTGCTGAGTCTCCAGTCCTGGAACAGAACTTGAGTGTTGGTGGCATTCATTGCAAGTCATTTGGGTAGTGTGTGCAATACAAAACTTGCTAAGGTAATTATATTCTCACTCTTATTAATACTTTGGTCAGACTGGTGACTAATTTACTTTTATAAATCAGAAACTGCCTTACAATATAAAACACTACTCATTAATGTGATATAAAAACTACTGCCAAAAGGCTCTGGTTCACTGCTATAGTGACAAAATTAAGTTATATACAACTTATGTTCAAGCTAATTTGGAAAAATGGTCAATGTAAAATGCATGCTTGTATAAGGCAAAACTCACACAACAGTAATTTTAAAGCAATGAGGTTATCTATTAGATTTCCCATAATGCTTTCTGAAATCAGGTGATCAGTTAGAAGCATTGGCACTGAAAGTTCCATGAGTGTTTGCCTTTGTGTAAGCATGAGGCCTATCATACTGACTGTCCACATCAAAAAGCCTTGGCCAGACACAGTAATTGCAAAGCTTGATGTAAAATTTATAAAAAGTCTATTCACAGTTAAGAAACATTACATACCATTCATACAACATATACATCAATCATTCCTATGGATTTATTCTTCTACTCAGTTCTTTTTGGCATCCATGTTGGGTATGTAGTCCCTGGCCATCAGACAGGCAAACACTGTCATGATCATCTTGGGCTTCACTTCTGTGATGTCTTCGGGCAAGGCATAAATGCGAGCCCCAATCTTTCGCGCCATTGATATGGCATACTTGGCATTAGCAATGTTGTCCTGCAATGGAATGTAACCATACATTAGATGGATATTAGGAGAATATGATTACGCTGTGTATTTCAAACTGTATGTTAATAATATAAGACTGTTTATACAGTACCACAAATATGACACCTACTAATTCATATGGATGGTTAAATTAAATCCCTAACAATATACCATATGCCGGACTATAAGGCAACTTGGTAGATAAGATGACCCCTAATTTTTTTAAGGAAAAATTTAGGTTTTGAGCTATTACCGTTGTATAGGATGACCCACTAATGGTGGAAAAAGTTGCTGTTCACATGGTTGGCCAAAATGAGTGCATCACTGACAAAATGCTACATGAAGGGCTTGCATAGTGGTCGGTTCCCTCACTCAGGTACATTACCATCATGACAAAATTCACTCCCTTTTTGTGATGATTACTAATTGTCACAGGTTTATTGCTGGAGCCTCACTGAGAAATTTGGAGATGTAATATGATAGACTTGATAAGCTCAGGTGGCCATTCCCACACTACCATCCTGTCACGTAGCTTTAATTTCATAATATTAACTGTGAAGGCTATGATTGGCTAGCTTAACATAAACAATATTTATCAACATCAAGATTTCTGTTAGCCTAATTGGCAACTGATTATTATTATAACATGGCTGGTGCACCACATGTAAACATGACATGTACCAACGCTGTCAGTAAACATTTGACATTCATAGCAAAAAGAGCTCATCCTGCTTAATGTTCACCACAGGGTTAAAGGCATGTGTTTAATTAGGAGTCTCAAAATTGGCAAAAAAAACTTGTCTTATAGTCTGTCATATATGATACAATACCATACTCACTCTGTACTCTTGCAAACAACGCAAACAATTCTTCCTTTTATCCTATCATTTCATCTTTGATATCTTGTCCCCAAATGCCCACTCAAGACAAACGATGCCTTTTCTATACATTACACTAACTCATGCTACATTGCACACCTTCTCCATACTCCCTTACATATATACAGTTTTACTTACCTCTCCTATCTTTATGAAAAACTATCACGCTTTTTCTGACAAACAATACACAATATTGCTATCCATTCCTCACCATGAAGAACCAGCTAGCAGACACTCACCTCCTCATCCCCAGACATTTTCACAACATCATAATTGATTGTTCCTGGCTTGATGGCATCCACCATATCAATAATAGCCACAGCATTCTGAAGGCTGGAGTCCTGGAAGCTCTTAATGCTGGAAGACTTCTTAGCCTCCCTGAGTTTGGTGTTGACCCAGTCAATGATCTCAGCTTCCACAATAGGGTTACCAGAATCAGCCAACTGCGTCAAGATGGAGAGGGTGTACGCTCGCATCAACTGCCAGATCAGGGCTGTGAAAATGTAACTTTAGTAACTACATCATAGAGAAGAATCCATACACTAATTCAACTGTCTTCTAAAGTGTAAATTATTAATCTAAGTTTTGTTGAAGTGTGTCAATCTCTTAAACCCACAATAGTCTTGCACTATATTTGAAATCACCATTATATCTCACATTTACAGTACTCACTTCAAGACTAATGCAAGGTACAAACAACCACTACACAAAAATACTCTATATTGCTTACGAAACCGTACTTATCAAATATCAAGATGAGAAAGTCAGTCTAATATCAACCATAAGCAAAAATGCAGAGTAGAGTAAAATGTAACATCTTTGTAGAATATACACTGTTCATTAAAGTGAAACATGTTTTATATAAATAATGGAGGTACAAGCTTACCAAGTGTGAGCAGAGGGTTGCCTTCTGCTAGATCCTGCCCAGCAATGCCCACCAGGCTGAACTTGAGCTGCCTGCCAAGTTCCACAGCATAGTTACAGTTCTCTAGCTTTTCCATGAACTTCTTCAACTTTGAGAATTTACTGTGGGATAGAAAATAAAAAAATAAGTGAAGATCATTTTTTATATTATAACTAACACTCAATTACTCTAATCTCCTTCAAATGCAGCACAAAACAAAACAAAACAAAAAGTTTAATACTAAACAAGAGTGTTAAGAACATAATAAAATGAGGGAAGCTGCAAGAGGCTGTTACACCTATTTGTGGTAGTCCCTGTGTGAACACCTCTGCTTAATTCCAACTATCATCCTCATCCATAAACTTGTCTAGTCTTCTTTTTAAAACTCCTAAATGTTTGAGCACTAATAATATGATTACTGAATCTGTTTCACTCATCAACTACTCATCAACAACTACTAAAGTTACACAAACTTCCAACAATTAACTAAAAAGTGATGCTTGTAAAAATTGATCACCCTTTTAAGATAAGCCCCCCAAAAGATGCCCTAAAACCCAACTCAGTACCTGTGGACTCGCTTCCAGTCCACCACACCAGGCCGGATGATGTCATACAGCTGGAAGATGATGATGCCATCAGCCAGGTCAGAGTACAGCCAGTTGACGTGAGGATTGACACCCATGCTGTTCATCCAGTTGCGGTAAGCTGCAGAAAAATTGTACAGGTTAAGCTGAGACTTCATCAGTGGTGTAGCTATATCATGGTATGTTTGGTACAAACTAAAATGCAATCTAAACAGTTTATGAAAGACTATACAGGTTTCTTAAGAAAAGGACCTGTTCTCTGTCATAACCAAAGCACTATAATAGAGGCAGCAATATAATAAAAAAGCACTACAACATGAATAACTCCAATATGAAATAAAAACACTATCATTCTAGCAATGAGCAAACTTCATGAATTATTAATAGTGCTAAAGGGGAGGCAGAATTTTCCCTCTTAAAATAATTATGAATACTCACTTTTCTCTTCCCTGGTCTCCTCAATGTGGTCAATGCCTTCAAAGTCAATGTTATCAGGCTTGTCCAGACCAGGGTGGTTGTTGAACAAGTTAGCCACAAATGCAACATTGAGCTTGTAAACGCCCTCCACCACATCCTGGGGTGTGAGGAAGCTGCGGCAGCCCAGCTTCTCTGCCTGCTGCAGCATGATCTCTGCCCTTGAGATCATGTCATGCTCCTAAAGAATGAAAACACCTTGCTATAGTAAGTGTCTTTACATAATCAATGACTGCTAGTATATCGTCAGAAAAAAGCAAAGTAGTATTTAAAAACTATATCAATATTTGCTTTAAAAAAGGATATAGTAAACATTAAGATGAAGGTTGATGTGGTGTACTTTACTCACTGAGAGTGCCTCCATGGTGACTCCAGCATCATTGGGAGCAATTTGTTTGAGGAGGTAAGTGTAGATCTCAGAGTCCTTGATGTCATTCATAAAGTTGTTGCAACGCCTGTGGAAGATATAATGATTAAAATTTCATAAAAACAAATATCATACCAGTCTGTTAACTCGTGAATTAAAATCTGAAAATATCATTGGTTATAATAGCAAATGAATGTTCAAAACTCATCACAACTATGACAAAGCTGGTGGTGGTTTCACCAGGAGCTGTGATGGCTGCTTCCAGAGACAGAAGCACACTTGCCTGTTGGTGCCAGCACGCTCCAGGTGGTGATTGACCCATCGCAGCAAGATTGCTTCAGGAGACAACTTCATAAGCTCCTCAATCTTCTCACCATCCAGCAACAAGTTGGCCAGACCGGGGCAATGTTCCAGTGTGATCTGGTTGAAGAGTCCAATGCGGATAATCTGCCACAGCAGCCCAAGAACCAGATGGGGTTTACCTGTATGAGAAAGAATATATGTAGATTGTTAAGTACTGATTAGATGACTGGAAGGTTATGAAAAAACTAAAATATAATCATTTCAAGAAGGCACAAAATGACTTATAATAGACATAGCTCATGTTGGGTGGTGATTGTCCTGGTCTCACACAACACTCACCCTTGGCCAGATCATGAGCATCAATGTTGACAACATTGCAGCCAATGGCCTGGGCTGAGGAGAGGGCCAGGGTGAGGTTCTCGTGCTTGGTGTAAACTGTAAGGTTGCGCTTGTTGATGGCTCGCTCATCAATGGTGTCAGGACAGGAGTGGTTGATCACTTTACTGTGGCACAGACAAGACAGCAATTAGGAGAGAGAGAGAGAGAGAGAGAGAGAGAGAGAGAGAGAGAGAGAGAGAGAGAGAGAGAGAGAGAGAGAGAGAGAGAGAGAGAGAGAGAGAGAGTATTTAAAGTATGGGCCATTACAAGATTCTTTAATTTCCATAATAAACACAAGCAGGCAAATGCAAAGAGCTTGTTACACATACATGTATACATAAGAATCTCAATCACATGCATTCATCAACACACATACCACAAGGCACCTCAGAGAGTCTTTTAAATATTTTTTTGTGTTGCCCTTGGATGGCTTTTCCCTCTTACCTAAAAAAAAAATAAATAAAACAAACTTCAATAGAAGCATACAACTCACCAGAGGAGAATACCATCCTTGACACGTTCATAGAGGTAGCGTCCCTCCCCATCAATGGGCAGGAGGTGTTTGAGGTCAGGATCATGGCCGAGGTTTGAGTTGATCCAGTCAGAAAAGGCAAGCTGCTCCTCCAGCCTTACAGAGTGTGTGGTGCCCTCAGATGAGGCTGTGGACATGCCCCCAAGAGTCTCCAGGTTCTCCCTCTTGTTCACCATCTTCTTGAAAGTGCTTGCAACATCTTGTGCCTTCAGCCCTGCACACATCTGTTGGGTCATGACAAACGCTGATATCATTCAAGGCTAACACCACTTAGTATGTTATGAGCTTGGGTACCTTTAATATCATACTGTAAAATCACCAGTTAGTGGACGCCACACTGTACAACTCACAACTCAACCTGAAGTTTTCTTAATGTGGCAGTTAGACAGGACTTACATTCTGGAATTCCTGGAAGCTCAGTTTGCCCTTGCCGGGTCCCTTGGTGTCCCTGTCCCAGTCCTCAATCATCTTGCGCACCTCCCACTGGGGTAGCTTGAAGCCAACCACGTCCAGCGCCTTTTTGAGCTCCGATAAGTCAATGAAGCCATTTCCATCCCGGTCAATCTGAAACAAGTCAACACAAACATTCAAAAACAACAAAAAAGACATTCTAACTTGATGGGTGGAAAGAAAGACAGGAACAAACACGTATCATAGCTCTCTCCCCCCCCTCTGTGTGTGTGTGCGTTAAAAAAGAAAAAAAAAAGGCTCAGGACAAACTGACAAATGCTACTAATGCTCCGCGGATGAAGGCACTGTTCATAATTATAAAGGCTAATGACACTCCCTTATCCCGCATCCCCCACAACACTTATTATAAACAGCGCCACTGCACACATTTCGCGACATGTTTACCGGCAGACTTCTAGAGAACATGCTGGCCGTGCGTCGCTCACCTGCTTGTAGTAATACTCGTCCTTGATATCATCCAGGAACTCCAGAAATGAATCCCAACGTTCAATACCCATAATCTCCATAGTAGAAGTAGTAGAAAAAGTGACCGGCGTGCACGTCTCTCTCTCTCTCTCTCTCTCTCTCTCTCTCTCTGCTGAAGCTTCCACTCACACGTCGTTCGTTCAGCACTTTCGTATTATGACTAAGGATTCCACAACCGCAAAGTGAAGTGTTTCAGTTCGCGGCAGTCACCACACTTCTATAACTAGTGGAAAAAATAGTAATAATAAACTTTCCCCCCTCCGACTTTCGCTGTTTCCACGAGAAGCTGTAATTGTGTTAGGAACCACTAATCAGACAGACTATCACGACTTCAACAGAAGATTAAAAACGGAAGATGCATCACAACTCATGAAAGGCAGCAACCACTACGCCCTCGTGTCTTCGTTCTACGGCGTCACAGCAATTCAATGTAGCGGATTTTCCACGACACGGACGGTGAGAATCTGAGAGTCGCTTTCCTCTCTACACGGTATCCGACAACGATCTTTGGAAGGGACCTGACGAGCACCACGGACAGCAGCACACTGAGGCCGCAGGAGGAGGCTCGTCGAGGAAGATACTCTCCTCTTAAAACAAAATGTAGATCGCGTCAGCTGGTCGTGGCCGTGAGGGGATGAAGGAGCGGGAGGGGCGTGACGCGTGTCGCCTCTCTCCTGCCTCACTATCTGCTGCAGGCTGTTGTACGGTTGCTTCTTGTAAATTACGTTATTGTAGGCTAAATGCACTTCTCGTCTGTAGTGGGTTCCCAGAGGAGGAGGAGGAGGAGGAGGCGACAGGAAAGGCAGTGGTGATCCTTAAGAAGATAGGGAGGCGCGAGGACTCCTTAATGGAAGGTGATCAACAAAATATTATTTACTCCGGGTGTGAGTCTGTAGTAATGAAGGTGATAACGGAGAGGAGGAGGAGGAGGAGGAGGAGGAGGAGGAGGAGGAGGAGGAGGAGGAGGAGGAGGAGGAGGAAGGAAGGAAAGCAGAAAGGCAGGTGACGGTGAGGCAGCAGACGGAGGGGAAGTTTCTCCTGCGCTAAATTGAAGCTTCTCAAAGTTCATCTTCCTCTAGGAAAGTGTGTCGTGTGTGTGTGTGTGTGTGTGTGTGTGTAGTAAACAGGATTTGATATAACGTGTTGTGTTTCTATTCATCATTAACTTTACCATTATACTTTATTTCCCTTACGTGCAATCAATCCCAAATGTCAATGTTTCCATATATCAGCAAGTCTTCAAGCGTGAGACAGTATTACATTAATTATTCATGCCACTGTGTTCCTTCACCATCCGCCTAGTTTATCCATTTTCATTACAGATCAGTTTCAGTACTTCATTATCTATAGAGAAGTCGTGTGTGTGCGTGTCTGTGTGCGTGTGGACAGGAATGGATTAAGCCGCTCATCCTGTCAGCGCGCGCGCACGCATGCACGCGCTCGGCTCACAACCGAGAGGGCCCGGGTTCGAATCCTGGGCTCGGCGACGCAAATGGGCAAGCCTCTTAATGTGTATCTAGCCCCTGTTCACCTAGCAGCAGCAAGTAGGTACGGGATATAAGTCGAGGGGTTGTGGCCTCGCTGTCCCGGTGTGTGGTGTAAGATGTGGTTTCAGCCCTATCCGAAGATCGGTCTATGAGCTCTGAGCTCCCTCCGTAGGGTAAAGGCTGGCTGGGTGACCAGCAGGCGACCGCGACAGTGAATTACACACACACACACACACACACACACACACACACACACACACATCCTGTGATTATACATTCTACATGACTAGTTTGTCATTTCGAAGGCAGTATTTCCCAACATCTTTATCACATGCAAAGTTAAGTTAATGTCAGTTTCTTGACGAACTCTCCATCTATCATTCTCATTCACAAACTTGTCTAATCTTTTTAAAACTCTCTATTGTCTGAGCACTAACAATGTGATTATTGAGTCTGTTGAACTCTGTTAGATCTTTCCATCTATTCAGTGTGCCCTAACCTTTTAAAAGAGCCTCTGATGGGATGGATGCCTTATCAAATGCTTTACTAAAATCTAGGTAAAGGATGTCATAACTCTCACCATTATTCACTGCCTCATACACTCATACTATACTCAACAAGTTTGTAAGGTACAACTTTCCTTATGTAACGACATTGGCTGTCTCTCTCTCTCTCTCTCTCTCTCTCTCTCTCTCTCTCTCTCTCTCTCTCTCTCTCTCCCCTAAAAATGCTATATACTTAGTCTATTAGTTCAGCTGCGCCTCCCTTGCTTAGCCACACGTATCTCAAGACAGCTCCACTTCAAACACGCATCTTAACACTCAACGTGCGGTAAGTGTTCAGTGTTGTGTCCTTCGCAAGGCTCCCGAGCGCCGAGCAGGTCAGGAAGCAGAGACATCATGATCTTTCGTTCAGTGAGACGTTTGGGACCGGTGTTTGGTAGCGTCATATCCTCAGATCTTGTACATGCGTTGGAATTAATGTGCTAAGGGTACCTCTCTCTCTCTCTCTCTCTCTCTCTCTGGCATGCTCTACTTATTACTTTTGTTTTGTTCTCCTCGTGACAACACAAGGAACACCATGTAATTCTAGACAATGTTTTTCTTTACGTTAATGTGTCATGCGTGTTCTATCCTGTACAACCCAATCAGCAATGGATAATGTGAAAAGGAATCCGTCGGTGGTAATAACAAACATGATAATAACAGGCAAAGTAGAACAAGGGCCGGGGAATAAGTGAAATAAGAAAAGTAAAAACAGAGCGAGAATCGTAATCTCATCGGATGGAAAAACAAGCAAACATATTCTCGAACACCTGCTGCGTCCTACATGAGAGCACACACACACACACACACACACACACACACACACACACACACTGACACACACACACACACACACACACACACACACACGGATGGAAATAAGGATGTACCCAAATACATAATTAATAGAGCAAAATATCATTGTGTGTTTGAACAATATACATAAATCTACATATTACGATTCGGCATTAATTAAAAAGGCACCGTGAACTAGTCTTAAGCCTTACAAAAGTACAAATAAATAAGACATACAGACAAATACTACTATTACTACTACTGCTGCTGCTGCTATTGTTATTACTGCTGTTGCTGCTGCTCTTGCTATGATAACCATAACTTCAAATATTAGCCAAACATAAAGATACACTAAACTCAACCCCTTCAGAACTTAAACACATTTTTAACACGAGTTTTGAGTGTGATTAGACGATTTTATTGACATTAGAAAGAGCTTATGCAGGTCAGAAGATTAATGACCAGAGTCTGTACTATTTCAATTCCCCCATGAGTTTTTTGTAGGTGTATAAAACTGCCAAATAGTAAGCAGAATAAACATAAAGATGCGTCCCAGTACTGAAGGGAGTTAACCGCACCTCTTCTCTAACACAGTAACACAAACCACCCCTCAATGCAACACTACCTCACTGCCTCATCACGCCGAGGCTTGGTGAGTTCCAGTGGTCGGTGGAGTTGAACCAAAACACACAAGGCCAATTAAACTATTAACTTCACTCTGAGCAACCAGACCAAATAAGCTCCCGCGCCTCCCTACCTCCCTTCCCCCAAGACAGGATCTCACTAAGCCAACGTGGTGTGGTGTGGTGTTGGCTTAACCCCCTTAGCCATGACCCCCGCCAACTGACTGGTGAATGAATGAAGGTTGAGTGTATTTAAAGAATAATGCTTGGAATCACTCTGGTCAACTTTTTTTTTTTTTATTGATCTTTTTAGGAATGTCTTTGATCTAAGGGAAATATGTATCGAAGAAATTCACTGAAGTGCCAGTTCCTTATGAGTATGTATATTGAAAAAAAAAAATAATAATAATTAGAATTTGACTTCCATCTACGAGGAAATACAAATGACAGCTAATTCAAAGGGAGGAGGAAATACAGAAACAGTTCGTTTAAAAGTAAGACGAAATACAGAAACAGTTAATTTCAATATAGAAGGAACTACAGAAACAGTTCACATCGAAGACAAGAGGAAATACAGAAACACTTCCATTAAAATCTACGAGAATATACAAAAACAGAAACAAATTAACAAGAAATACAGAAGCAGGCAGCATACAGTATAGTTCCAACTTCTTATTACCTGTATTATTTCAATTGATCTTTTTAAGTGAGGGAAGCTGGGCAAGGGCAACACGACACAATAAAAAAGCCCATGAATTAGCCAGCCCCCTTACATGTCCAAGAGAGTTAGCCAAAGGGTAGGAATAAATGTCCTGAAACCTAAATAAAGTCAAGTTATAGGGCGTTGGAAGTACAGAAGCA